>JABXJD010000062.1:2602500-2795000 GCA_013375575.1 Percina caprodes
AAATGATGAAATCGATGCCCAACTGATCAAGTGGATGTAGTGGCGAGCATCCCTCACGCTTACAATGGCCATTAATTAAGGCTTCAATGACAGTTTTACACTTCATTAGTGATGCGGCCTGTCAGAGAAGAGAAAAAAAAGAATTCTTCCTCTAATCATAACATCTTTAACTCACTGCTACTAGCTCTCTCCCCCTGCCCTCTCTCACACAACGGGTGGCAAAAATCACACAAGCATCATGTCTGAATAAAGCCAGAACATTAAGATAAATAATTTTTTGGTTACACTTTACTTGAAATGATCTACATAAGAGTGACATGACACTGTCATGACACAGTCATGACACATAAACCCTAGCCCTAACCCTAACCCTAACGCTTACCCTAACCCTAACTCTATCTCTAACCATAAATATATCTTTTCATAATTTTTTATTTTTATGCAACCTAACCAGGTTTCTTCTTTTATCCCCCCAAAAAACGCTACGTTTACGCTACCCTACCCTAACCCTAACCCTAACGCTTACCCTAACCATAACTTGTCTTGATAAAACTGAATGACACTTACTAAAAGAAGCGTTATGTCATAAACGTTTATGACTTGTTCATAATGTTCATGACACATTAATGACAGTGTCATGTCACTCTTATATAGATACCTTCAAGTAAAGTGTAACCTCTTTTTAAAGTAGATGAAGCCAGCAATGTAACATAAGCCTGCTAATTAATTTGCAACATTGCAGTCTAATTCAACCACAGATACACTTCTTTAGATTAATTATTTAAATAGGCAGTTTTGTTTCTTTAGTCTTATCACATATTTATGCAAAAACACTGAAGAACACTGGAAACTGGCTTGTGAGTTTTACCAATTACTGCCCTTTGACATTTTAGCCTTAAAAAACTAAAACAAACAATGAGTACCCTCTTTTATATCGCTTTTGTTATATTTATTAATAATATTATTTATTGTTGAACGTCTAGTGCATATGTTTGAATGCATTCATATCTCAAAGCGGTGGCAATCATGGCTTTAAATTAAGTGTTTTGATGACCAGCCAACATGGTTTGTAGATTTTTTAAAGTTACCAGCCAATCAGATTTTGCATTAGCCACATTTGTTTTGTAACTCTACCTTAGCTTCAGCTCCTGGTTTGTTTCTCGCCGTTCCGTTCATCTTCTCCGTTTCAGCATAGCTCACAATTGATACCACACATGCTAGGCACATAGCCAACACTTGTACGACACGTCAGGACATGTGTTCATGGGAAATGTAGGATTAGTACTACAAGCAGTGTTGCCAGATAACAGACCAATCTGGCAACAATGAGTCAAACTGTCGATTCAAACAGACGCAATGTCATTTCATTCATTAATCACCCGCCCAAGTTCATTTTTACCTGCATTTAGCAGTGTCAATCATTTAAAGGAAACACAGCACACCCACTTCACGGTTCCATCCACTTCCACTGAGGTAATATTCACATGAGCACACAGTGAATGCAATTGTGTTATTGATATTGAGTGCTGTAGCTAAATCTCAGGACTCACCAGAAACAGAAACGTCAGCTCAGGAAGCTTGGTGTTGATGTGACAAAAAAATATTTAAGAGATTTCATTACTGAAAGACATTCCATTTGCTTAAATTTATTACCTGAACATGAGCGTCAGGGAAAGTGATACTGAGCTGGTGATAAAAAGAGAGAAGACACTGGGGAGAAGGGATTATATCCAGATATGCTACTTACACTAATGAATGACTGGGTATTAATGTATAAAGTCAGACCTAAGGGATTCACACTGTGTAATTGAGCATTCTGGTATGCTTGCCACTAAAGCCACGTGGGCGCCACATCCACCTACTACACCACTACTGAACAGGATCCACTTTGTAACCGCAAGCTTACTGCATTAACACACATGTACCACCCCAATCAATCACTCATTTAACAGAAACTACTGTGTGTTAAAAGCTAATTCTAGTTCATTACAGCATGCAGCCTGTTCTTTATTGTTTAGGTAATCCTTTCTATCGGTTATGATAACAATAGCACTCACTGTAGTAAGCCAGTTAGAGACATTTACGTCAAGGAATCAACCATTTGCAGTGAAATGTATGTCGCGGAAATGGAATATTAATCCTGCTGGGAGAATAAATAGATAGTGGTACATTTCGGGAAATATTGTTCTTCACTTATTTGTCATATTTTAAATTTTTTTAAGAAAACCAAAGTGTGACAAAAAATTAATTAAATTGAAAAAATTAATGTTTCACACATCGTTTGAAAAAGTATAACCACAAACACAATACACAATAGTGAAATGTTATTTCTGCATTCTTAAACCATACTAGTCTTACTGTAGGAGCAATGAACAGCTATTAATACTTCATCTGGGGGGCAACTTGGGGTTCATTGTCTTGCTCAGGGACACTTTGAAATGGGGCGAACACACTACCTACGAGCCACAAGCCATTATTATGGGCAGGATAATTACCTTGCTGCAAACAGTAACTTCCTGGAGTCTACACTGGTTGCCTAGCAACTACTATAGAGCCCAGAAAAAAAAATATATAAACATGTTAATGAGATTTTGTTACCTTTGGAAGATGCCAGGCTAGCTGTATCCCTGCTTCCAGCCTTTGTGCTAAGCTAAACTAGCTAGCCCCACAGCCTTGTATTTAACATTGAGATATGCTTTATGGTATTTATTTTCCAAATTACTATATACTTTGAAACAAAACAAAACCTGATATAGCACATGAGGAGGAGGTGTGGATGGTGGACCGAGTGGGAGTTGGCATTAGCGTATCAGTAAAGTAATAATCATAAGTTTGCTATTGTAATGGGCCTGAAGTGAATATGACTGTCAGCAAATAACAAGACAGTGGTAAATGAGCTGTTGATAAAAAAAAAGCAAGAATGAAACAGCTGATGCCAATCAGCTAAACACTATGTATTATCTTCTAAGATATTAGAACCTAGCAACATTGGTGCGACAAAGTCTGATTGGTTACTTATTACCTGATCTCACTGAATTCCATGGAATGAACAAAAAATTCTGTGATGGACCCACGGAAGACTTGGTGAAATTAACACAGCCCCTTAAGTTAAGGAAAAAGTCATGGGTTGGTGGGACAACAACGGGTTGTGTTTAGGAAAAGAAGAATGTATTGGGTTTAGGAAAAGAAGAACGGGTTGGGTTTAGGAAAAGAAGAACGGGTTGGGTTTAGGAAAAGAAGAATGGGATGGCTGGGTTAAGGAAAAGAAGAACGGGATGGTTGTGTTTAGGGAAAAAAGAACGGGATGTTTTGGTTTAGGGAAAAGAAAGGGAAAGAACATCGGGTTGGTTTAGAAAAAGAAGAATGGGTTGGGTTTCGGAAAAGAAGAACTGGATAGTTGAGTTTAGGGAACAAAGAACGGGTTGGGTTTGTGAAAAGAAGAATGGGATGGTTGGGTTTAGGAATCGTGACTCGCTACCGTTGTCGCTCTTAATGCAACGTCATCTTCTCATTGGCCACACAGACTTTAAACACGTTCCGTACCACCTCCACATAATGCGCTGTTAACAGTTTGTGATCATTTCATGGAATTCTGTGAGAACAGACAGCTCATTACACTGGGAAACTGTGCCCACAACCACAGTAGGTACAGCAGATGTGGGTTTGTAAACTGTGATGGATGTTAACAACAGACAGATGAGTAATCATTTCACCTTTCACCTTCATGTTCTCTTCCAAATAAGTTTCGCTATCAGAAACCTGTTCGTATTACTGCTTCTGGTATGAATCACGACCAAAACTACCCGAAGAATAATCAAGTTGTGATCAATCTCGTGATCGGTCTAACTTTAAATATTACCTACAAGAGATGTGTGTCTAATACAAAAGACGGCAAAGACAGACCGATGGATTAAAAGAGCACTCTGATATCTCCATTTAAAAATCCAATATCTCACAGCAGTTTGCTACAGGAAAGAGGACAATCAATTAAAGGCATTTGAAATCTCTCTCTTTCTCTCACACACACACACACACACACACACACACACACACACACACACACACACACACACACACACACACACACACACACACACACACACACACACAGCTCTGGTATCTCTTATCGGTGCTTACAGAAGACTTATTTGATTTAGAAAACACCTAAGGTGACTTCTACACGTGTGGGGGAACTGAACCTGGTCCTTTGAACTCTAAAATAGCAACAGTTCCAACTTTAAGGGAAGACTGGAGGTGGGTGGGGAGGAGGGAAATTTGTGGATGCAGGACATGGAAGGCTGGTGGCATGACTTTAAAAGTAGAGTGCAACCTTGTTTACACACACACACACACACACACACACACACACACACACACACACACACACACACACACACACTGGTTCATAACAGACTCCACACTCCCAGAGAGAGCTCATTAATCACCGTGGCCTATTCTCAAGATTCAAGCGTCAAACAACTTTGCTACTGTTAACTCCCACGTCTGCAGCAGGTCATCTTTTTCTAAATAGAGCTAAATCCACAGTGTTTTCTGTCCGTGTTTTATTGGCCAGATGATTTTGGAGGGGTCAGATTAGGGAGTGTGGTTTATGAATGAGGTGAGGACCCCGGTTTTCTGCCCCAACATCGGTATGTTGCAAGGATCACCGGAATGCTACATTCAATATGCTGACAAGCGCCCATATGGATTTTGGGATTTTGTGGGCTGCAATAGATCTAATGGCTGTTTTTGAAATGAGACAGAGAACTCTAGAAATGGAGACTTTGGAGGATCCTGCCCATGAATCTAAATGCAGCAGAGCTACCGCTTTTTATTAAAATTTCCAGAGAATGTTCAAGTATGGGAATAAATAAATACATCTGTAATGATCAGTTTAAATTCAAAATTCACTGTGTGTAAGCACAAAAAGGTGTGCCTTGTACTCCAGCCGGGATGTTCTTCGGCAGATTTACGGTTGGACAACGTTTTTAGACATTTTAATGCAGAAATATTACATATTATATCTTAATGAATATGAATGCAACCTAGCCTAGCCTATCAACATGAGGTGTGATTCCATCCTCACTTTGGTGGAAATGCTGCAAATTTGAAAAAAATAAATAAAATGTAGTAAAAGGTTTTTGTGCTTGGCTGAGGAGGATAAGTGTATCGATAACAGCCAAACATGACTAGGTACGTTCTGTGAATAAATCATGATGTAGAGGCTGAAACTCATTTCTCTGTCTTACCCCTTCCCCTTAGTTTTGCACGTTAACGCGAGAGTAAGGGCTGTCCCAATACTCATTTTGATTGAGGGCGAGGAGTAAGACGAAGGGGTGCACAGCCCTTAAAACCAAGGGGACGCAAGCTTACTTGAAACCGAGGGTTATCAAAATACATTGTACAAAATACAACAGGCAACAATGGCTGCCAGATCAGCCAGAGAGACCCACAAATGTAAGTATTTTCAGCTTAAATAATTGATATAAAAGTTATGACAGTCTTGTTTTGTGCTCCATACAGTCCTGTACATATAAACTTGCAACCATGTTCCTAATTGAAACTTTTTAAAAATTGCTAGCTTGCTATGCTAACACTAATCGCTAATCACTAACCGCTAAACATTAACCGCTAAACATTAACGTTACATCCCGCATTTCTCTGCTTTGAATGGATTCCATGAATGTCTACACTTTTAACAACTAGGAGAGAATTTAGTTTGATATTAGTGCACAACACTACTTGCTTTGGAGACATTGCTACATGCTTTATACCGTCCTGGATCACTCAGGGACGCAGGAGAACACACAGAGTCTGATCCACTTTATACTATATATACCATCCTGTATCACTCAGGGACACAGGGGACACACAGAGTCTGATCCACTTTATACTATATATACCATCCTGTATCACACAGGGACACAGGGGGACACACAGAGTCTGATCCACTTTATACTATATATACCGTCCTGTATCACACGGGGACGCAGGAGGACACACAGCAGCCGGTCCACTTTATGCTATATATACCGTCCTGTATCACACAGGGACGCAGGAGGACACACAGCAGCTGGTCCACTTTATACTATATATACCATCCTGTATCACTCAGGGACGCAGGAGAACACACAGAGTCTGATCCACTTTATACTATATATACCATCCTGTATCACTCAGGGACACAGGGGGACACACAGAGTCTGATCCACTTTATACTATATATACCATCCTGTATCACTCAGGGACACAGGGGGACACACAGAGTCTGATCCACTTTATACTATATATACCATCCTGTATCACACAGGGACACAGGGGGACACACAGAGTCTGATCCACTTTATACTATATATACCATCCTGTATCACACAGGGACACAGGGGGACACACAGAGTCTGATCCACTTTATACTATATATACCGTCCTGTATCACACGGGGACGCAGGAGGACACACAGCAGCCGGTCCACTTTATGCTATATATACCGTCCTGTATCACACAGGGACGCAGGAGGACACACAGCAGCTGGTCCACTTTATACTATATATACCATCCTGTATCACTCAGGGACGCAGGAGAACACACAGAGTCTGATCCACTTTATACTATATATACCATCCTGTATCACTCAGGGACACAGGGGACACACAGAGTCTGATCCACTTTATACTATATATACCATCCTGTATCACTCAGGGACACAGGGGGACACACAGAGTCTGATCCACTTTATACTATATATACCATCCTGTATCACACAGGGACACAGGGGGACACACAGAGTCTGATCCACTTTATACTATATATACCATCCTGTATCACACAGGGACACAGGGGGACACACAGAGTCTGATCCACTTTATACTATATATACCGTCCTGTATCACACGGGGACGCAGGAGGACACACAGCAGCCGGTCCACTTTATGCTATATATACCGTCCTGTATCACACAGGGACGCAGGAGGACACACAGCAGCTGGTCCACTTTATGCTATATATACCGTCCTGTTTCACACAGGGACGCAGGAGGACACACAGCAGCTGGTCCACTTTATACTATATATACCGTCCTGTATCACACAGGGACGCAGGAGGACACACAGCAGCTGGTCCACTTTCGGGCTCAAATGAGCAGCAGTTTCTTAAATAATGTGTTCATGTTGTACCCATTCATTGTTGTATTGGTGCTGTATTATTGTAGTAATTTGTAATTAATTCCTGTATAATGTTGTTGGTTTTGATACGGGACACTGATGAAATAAATGTGTGTGACATGTAAGTTATGGTTCTACTAGAAGATAATGGTTCTGTAATATAATATATTTTATGTAATGTGTTGTGTGTTATGTTTAATTTATTGGGCAATAAAGACTGATTTTTGTTAACAAAGAAAGAAACATCAATGACATTCAAAACGGTGATAACTGAAACAGAAATACAACACACCATGCAGTGTGTATGCATATGTGTATTGCAAACAGATCTAAGTACTACACAGATAAGAACGTCTGCACCCCCACCACCAAAGTGAACATGAAATATAAACTATAACTATAAACTATAAAATATATAAATGCATATGACGCTGTTGTCAAAAACCATGCAATCGACGTAGACACACTTGCAGACGGCATCTTGGAAGTTTTTGGGGGCCAAGGGCTAGGGGTAATGGGAAGGGGTAAGATAGAGAAATGGGATTCAGCCTTAGACTTAGAAAACTTCAATAATCCCGAGAGGCATTTTGTTGTGCAGGACAGGAATTATCCACAACACAAACATTGAACCAGACATCTACAGCACCATTTATCTAACACATATAATACACACATCAATAAATAGAATACAATAAAAAAAGCATGTGACAACATCCCCTGAAGCTGCCACTCAGCTGAAGAGATAAAAGAAGCAAGATATGAACATAAAAGACATAAAAGAAGCAAGATAGAGCATAAAAGACATAAAAGATAAAAGATGTAAAAATCAGATCGGTTTGGAGTGATGAGAAGACTGTAACGTACCTGAAATTAATACATGAAACAAACAGGAATGCCGTATTTATATCATGTTTTCTACTTTTCCTATTTGTTAAAACCTCATCTGATTGTGCTCTGTAAGTCGCAATGACATAATAGCACTTGAATTAGCCCCATCCCATGGTTTTTTTGATGACGGTTTTGACGGTAGTGGATGAAAAAAATGCATAAATTCACATTTCATTTTGCCATTTTCGAGACAGTCGGTTACAGTTTGTGCTACATTGGCTATTGTTCCATTAATTTAATAATTTGGTGACAGGCTAACGTTACTGTAAGGGAGTTTGCATTTTGTTCTCAATAGTGAAGAAAGCAATAGTCTACAACAGGGCATGCACTGGGACTATGTTTATATGCACAACACATTCCATGTATTTATACTAGTTCCACTAAAATGTCTTACATGGCTAATAACGATGACTAGTCCTCTTTAATTTCAGTCAATTATTTCAACTTTGACCTAGTTGCCGCTGATCTTTCAAAAACCCAACCAAAGAGATAACAGCACGTTGTTACCTAGCAATGGAAAATAGCTTCCTTGCCACCCTTGATGAGGAATTCCTGCGCTGTGCTCTGCGTCTTACCTAGCGGTGGGCAGAGAGCAAATCACTTATCACGTGTAGGCGGCTTAAAAAGGTTAAGATATGTGACATTAGATTTGTCGAATGTGAAGCATGATGCTGGTTAACAATTACAAGACAACTTTACTTAAAATACAATGTGTGTAGAATAACAATCACAGGGATTTCCATTGGTCAAAAATAAATGTGTTGTTCGCCTTTTAAATAACACAATCCTCAGTGAAACTGCTCTGACTTCTCCAGTACCCCGAACTTGGCAAAGTGGCAATTTAATCCAGTTGACAGAGTTCCAGAGGGGAATCTTTCATTTCTCAGGTCAGTGGCGTAGTAATGTAGCGTAGCCTAAACCCTGCAAGGCTCCTGTCAATCTGCCTGTCTAGTCCAGTTTCACCAGTCAGGAAGCCCTTAGCCTTGAATACATATTGACAGGAGAATCTCCAATAGTGCGTCTGACCCCAGAGCAAGTGTAAGAGACCGCTAACCACGTCATTAGACCCAGATTATCTGTAACGAAACCTATTAGTAGCCATTAGCGGGAGGAAATGACCCTGACCATATCATTGTAGTTTTACTTCTTCTTTACTGGAAGAAGCCACTGAAGAAGAATAGATTAAGATCAGCTTGAATTACACCAAGTAGGCCCGGAACACAGGGGGATTTGAGATAAGTATTGACACACACACACACACACACACACACACACACACACACAAACACACACACACACACACACACACATATACAGATGCACATGCATGAACAAACACACAGATATACACTGCTCCCGTGGGGATACGTTAGATGCAATAAATCCATCCTCTAAATAGATAGTGCTGCAACATGTGTGGCTTTTTAGATCAGTGCTGATATGATTATGCAGGCTCAGGACCATAGATACATTGTCCTGTTGTAAACACACACCAGGCTAGTCTGTGTGTGCCTCAGCTCCCTCAGACTCTGCTGACATCAGCGCTTTCCTCCACTTCCTGCTTATTCATAAAGAACTGTGTCCTCAGACGACCTGGGTCCTTTGGCCAACCCGTTCTCACTCCAAACTCGTAAAATGTGAATGCTTGGCAGTGGCTGTCAGCGTCAGATATGACGCAAAGAGCGCCCTTCACTGTGTGTAGGATGCACCGGGGAGAGCAGTAGCTGCACGCCGCTTGAAGATGACGTAGCATTAATAGCGACAATGGTAGCAAGTAAGCCCGAAAATCGGCATAAGGAGGGATTGTGTCCTGTGTGTCACGCTTCCTAAACCCACCTGTAGCTTTCTCCTTTTCCTAACCCATCTGTTTTATAAGCCCACCCAGGACCATTTTCTTAACCTAGCTGCGTCAAAAGTGACACCAATAGTCTTGACCAAGCGCATGTTTAGATATGACGCTAAGGGAGACTTTTAGCCCCAATAACAACGCCAAAGGCACCTTACCAAGCATCTTTTTTTACGAGATGGGGGTGAGAATGTGTTGCTTTGGCAGCCCAGCCAGGGATACATATGCACACACACATATTTACCTAATAGGCAATACTGCATACGTGTTTCATGCACAGTTGTGAGCAACCAAAGTACATCATTAAAATAAGTAAATGCACAAAATAAATGAGGACATGAAAGAACACACATATGCACAACATTTCAGTGCATGATGTCATGCCTCACATCTGATCAATAGCGCTACACCATTTCCAGCCCTAATGTCCTCCAAGAATGAGCGCCTGGTTGGCTAGACAAGTAAATCAATACCATTGGAAAGGAAAAAATGAGTGTGTGTGTGCGTGCAAGTGTGTGCATATGTGTGTGTGTGTGTGTGTGTGTGTGTGAGAGAGAGGGTGTCTAAATATACTTTTCTGTGAATGAGTCAAACCAACGAATCATCTAATCTCCTGCCACCCTGGGGCAGTTCCAGGCTTTTAGACTTATAAATAAAGGAAATATTAGAGAGATAGAACAACACAATGTCATTCTGCTAAATAAACACATTCATCACAAATCACATTCATTATTAGTTTCACTTGTTTTCTTATTAAACAAATTGTATATCTGAAAGTAATACATATTTTCTATAGGCTCAGTCTGACACATTTTTATAAAAAAAACTATTTCAGTGTTGTTTCCATGGTATCATAATTTTGGATAGTCCATATAGAAACAGTAATTGGTCATGTGAGGTCTCCTGCACAATGCCTGTGTGGCGTGGGCATGGCGTTTTTGTCTTTGCACACCAGAAACGTGTGTGACGCGGCGCTGCTGCTGCTAGCCTTGTCTGTACACATGTATGTTTCCCATTCATAAAATGCAATATTTGAAAATCAATATTATGTATTATTGTTTTTTAACCTAGACACTTTCAAACATCAAAATGTCATTTATTAAATGGATTTGTGTCAAAATGACATAACATCTTTTCATATTCTATTTTGCCCGAAACGCTTCTAACTTACGTGAAAAATAGGTGTCGGTTCTATTTCTAGCATGCATGTTTTTTCAGCGTGGCTCAAGACGCGCCTGAGAAGTGTATGTCACACAGGCAGTGTGCATGCTGTGTACCTGTTAACATGGGAGCCGAAATAAAGACGGAGATGCCATACAGCTGACACGCTCCCGCCACGCTGGCATTGTGCAGGAGCCCTGACAAGGGCTGGGAAGATTGGCAGGACAGGCAGCCAAGTGACAGTACTCTGATCCAATGGAAATCACAAATGTCAGCGTTCTACTGTCACACCAGGCATCATAATTGGCGGGGTGGGGGACCGAAACATAATAGGTGTAATGTTTCAATGTTAACAAGTGAGGTGACGAAAAAAAACCAAAAACACTCACATAATCTGAATCTCACTCAACCGGATCAGACGGCTCATTCCCACTTTGGACTGCATACCCGGGGCTTTCCTGAAAGAGCCAATCAGCGTGAATTACACTGTTCATTGCAGTCACAACAAGAATTCAGTTCATTAATATCCTGTGGGTTTATTCCATAACACTCAACCATTACTACTGCTGTACCATTTCTTTGTATGACGTTTTATTTGTAATTTGTTGAATAATTTAAGCTACACACACAGAAATGACAGCAATGAATTGGATTCCTGTTTGAACTTGTACTGACTGCTGCAATGCATGCAGACAGTAATGAAGTGGCACCAGTACCTCTTATATTGGTTTGTCGTCTGTAAAATAAAAAAGTAATACTAAAAATGTAATGTAACACTGAATTATGCTAATACTGACAATCACACAACTGATTCTAGGACAGGATACATTTCCAGCTCTCCAGCTCTTTTAGTTTTAAACAAAATTATGTAAAATGGCATTAATGTATCAATGCAGTTTGGAATGGACTGTGAATGTAAGCCCTCAAAACACCCAGCAATTTAAAATGAACTCATTTGGCAATTTCCATGTGAAAAATCAAGCAAAAAAATTCACTTACGAATTATTTGATGAAATCCTATATTATGATTTGAAAGCACACATATCAACCCCTGAGCATAAAACAGACGAGCACTATAGTTTGCTTAAACTTGAGCTAATTCATTTTCTTCAGGTCACTTGAGAGCAGCGCAAAAAGCTGTTAACTGACACAGTATTTGCATATCATCACGTCATGCCTGTTCACACATCCGGTTGGCACCGAGTCACACGAGCATTTCTTTTTGTCGTTAACTGACTGTCTATCTAAGTCCATTATTTACCCTCCTTGTTCTTCTGCTGCTCTAGTATGTTCCCAAGCTACTAGCTATCTTTATTTGTCTGTTTGGTTCTGGGAAGTTAGCGTACAGTAGGTACAGTATTTACCTGGAGGTTGATGAGAGCCATGAGACTGAAACAAAACTCTAAAGTTTGCAAAACCAAAACTATGAGACAAAAGACAAAAAAAATGCTCTGCAGAGGTAAAAACAACAACAGCAGACTTAATTAATAATGTTCTGTGGATTCCAGTGGTGGAAGAAGTATTCACATACTTTACTGAATTAAAAGTACTAATACAACACTGTACAATCACTCTGTTACAAGTAAACGCCATGCATTGAAAATGCTACTTAAAGTGCTGATATTATGCTAATTTTCAAGTTCATAATTGTATTTAGAGGTTATACCAGAATAGGTTTATGTGATTTAATTTTCAGAAAACACCATATATTTGTTATACTGCACATTATTGCAGCTCCTCTTTTCAACCAATGTGTTGAGCTCTCTGTTTTAGCTACAGATTGAGACATCTCACTTCTGTTCCATCTTTGTTGGGAGTCGCACATGCTCAGTACCTAGGTAAGGACTACTAGCCAGTAAGAGGCAGAGTATGAGGGCATGCCCTGACAGTAACTAGGTATGGGCTACTAGCCAGTCAGAAGCAGAGTAGTAGGGCGTGCCTTGACAGCACCTAGGTAAGGACTACTAGCCAGTCAGAAGCAGAGTGTTAGGGCGTGCCCTGACAGTACCTAGGTAAGGACTACTAGCCAGTCAGAAGCAGAGTTTGTGACAGTACCTAGGTAAGGACTACTAGCCAGTCAGAAGCAGTATGAGGGTGTGCCACGCTAGCAGCTAGGTGAGCATTATAACGTGTGTTACAAAGTAAAGCACATTTGTCTCTGAAGTAAAGGCTGGACTACAATAGAGCTGTTTGGAGCAGGTTGTGAACAGTGCTTTCTGTTGGAGATGGTAAGTTGATGGTAAGGTGGGGGGCTTTGGTTTTTTCACTTTGTAAACCTATAATGTGCACAATAAAGATATATAACACACTAAAGGAAAGGGAAAAAGCCCAAAAAGCATAATATGAGCAGTAAAAGTATGGGTAAAAGTAAGCGTCCTCTTTCTTCCCTATCCTTGACACCTGACAGGAAGCTGGATTAAACTGCTTTCTGTGGACGATTTAAGGAGGGATGACAGATTGGTAACCATTTCCAAAGGTAATACAATTAGCTGACTTTTCTACTCTTTACAGTAACAAGTTAAATCTCAGGGAATGAGGGCCCTTTACTGTCTGTTTTAAATGGACACATAACTGGTTACTTGGTTGGGGCAAATGTGTATTTTAAGTAGTTATTCCTAAATCTCAATCAATTTATACCTGTTCTAGTTGGGAGGTTTATTTGACATCTGTGATTTTGATTTATGTTTTAATATGATCAACACTTCAACTACCCAAGCAACAAAGCTAAAAACAGCTCAGTGCACTAGACATGTTTTTATTGGACTGAAGTGGCGACCAAAATTGCAGTATACCACAAAGAATCTGCCGACAACAGTTACAGATAGCCTACACACACACACACACACACACACACACACACACACACACACACACACACACACACAAACACACACACACACACACACACAGATATACAAATACTCCAAGGGCAACCCACCTCATTAGATATAGACAAACATTCAATTAGTCTGTGTAATAGGGAACATAAAGCATGTCTGTGGTGGTAATGCTTTCATTCTTCCTTCCTAGTCAGCAGCATTATAACAACTGGCTGAGGATTTATAAGGCCAATGGTGAATGTTAATGCCTCTTTCTCTGTCCCTCCATGTCACCCAAAGTGTGTTTGTCTTGTCCATGCATTTTAAATTAGTGTTCTTTTCCAGAGCAAATGGCTCTCTGTGGTTACAGCCACATGGGACTTAAGAATTATCTCACTTTTCTTTACAAATGTGTATCTAACTTGTTGGCTTTGCTAACAAAGTTGGGATCAAGCGGCGGGCGCCATTTTATAGCATTTGAAAAAAAACATTGAAGTGTTTTTGAAATAGTATTGAGTAAAAGTTGACATATTCCAGTCTGTGATTATCCATCAACATCCATTCCTTTAATTTTAGTCGAAATAATTCCTAATTTCTGCTTTTCTAACTCAAACATTAGGTATAATTTCCTATAAATGAGGTTTATTGACCATAAATTCTAAAAATAACTGTAAAACTAAAGTTAATAAGTTTGTGTTACGTAGTGTTGAAAACATCAAAAAAAGTGACAAAAATGTATGAAAAAGTTCAAAACATCGATAAAAAGCACGAACAAAAGTGTTGACTTTCAATTTTGACGGGAAGACAACACAAGGGTTAAGAGACTAGCGGGAGGTCCTGAGTGGATTGATTCCAATGAAAGAAGTGAATGTGAAAACAGATTATGAGCAATTCTTTCAAACAGAACAACTCTTAAAAGGAAGCAAAAGGATTATATGTGGACAAAGAGATTATTAGCAAATTTTATATTAGGTTAGATTAAATGAAACATGTACACTTGGAAGCAGCATTATTATTTCTCTATAAAGAAACAAATGTAGGCCAAGTAAATTCAATAAAATCTGAGAAGACTTGTGGAAGATGTAGCACATTATGGGACAGTTGTACACAATATCAATCAAATCATCACTCTTTGACAAGAAAGTGGGAGTTATTTACACACCTGCCCATTGATTGTTTTAATCTTACATAAAACCTAGTATATTTATAATGAGGTGGAAATGGGGTGCAAGGCATATAGCAATGTATTCATTTGGATCGTATTAGTCTAACAAAAATGATAATTACAATAGGGTTTTTGGATTATAACGTAATAAAGACACTGATTATATTTACTGTGGAGAAAATCTCAGGGTACACATTAATTCACTTCATAGCTGGTGGCACAGGAATTGGTAACCAAGGCATAGAGTATGCAGACCTTGGTATTGGCTGATTATAATTATGTTTGTGTGTGTGAACATGTGAGTGTCTTGAAGCAATCATCTTTTATGCATAGTCTGTTTGAACAGGACTTATTAATATAGCCTGCATTTCAGGTGTCTTCATCTCCGCTGATTTTCCTTGTTAATACATTTGACCTCAACATCAAAACTCCACTCTGCTCTCCACTCTCTTGCTGTCTGTCATTCGCTGTCTCAAGGATTGTTGACCAGCAATTGTATGAAACTAGATTAAATATGAAAATATTTCTCCCGCTAACATTGCATTTCTCTTGACAGAAACAAAAGTTTTTTTAATCACACCCACATGCAAACATGCACGTAGCTAAACACACATAAGTCAGACCTTCTTGACAATGAACTGCCTCTAATTGTCAGTGATGTCTGTTGGCAGGGCCTCCACACAAGCAGAAGGGAAAAGAAAGGAAATAAGCGTGTGGGATGAAGAAGAAGAGCAGTGGGGAAATAAAGAAGGTCAGAGAAGGATGAAATGAGAGAGACCGATGTGATGCATAAATGGATCTGATGATAGATAAAATAAAGTGAAAGTCAGACTGTCGAAAAATAAGGATGTGTTGTTTGTTACAGTATGTTTTGTTCCATCCACACATTTTTATCCAAATTAAGTGATATTGAATAAAAAATGCCTTATGGAAACAGTCCAATTCGATGGATTTTCATGAATGACTCAAAGGAAATACGTTCGGTCTTGACCGATTTAATCTTGATCTTATGTCGCTGAGGGAAACATTATTTGCCGAAGAAATAATAAATTGCGATTAAGTTTTAGGTCATTTTATGGTTGCAACCTGCCACAAAACGAAGAAGAAGAAGTTTTAGTTCATTTCCGCCCAGCATTTCTGCTCTGTTTGCACACATGGCGGGTGTCAACAAAGACGGACGAGGAGACGAGACACTTTTTGAATTTAATTTATCAGGAACTCGTGAAGGAAATGGCCGACAAAGGTTAGGACAAGCCGTGGGACGTCCTCCGGAGTAAATGGAAGACACTCAAACAGCGAGACATGTCTCAAAAAAGAGTCTTGCAGCGGTGCCGGAGGGACAATAAAAGCCAAGTTACATCTACATCATCATAGGGATGTGTTGATAGCGTTGTTGTTTTCTCATTATAGCTTGATATGTCGTTATCAGCTGGCACATAAGCACTAATACAACAACAATATTGATCATGTATTGGTAGACTGCGCGACCCATTTTGTCTAGAAAATCTTTGTTCGCAAATGTTGTGCGATTCAGTGCGAAAATGAATGGAAACACCTTAAAATGTCTAAAACCAAGTCCATATGCATACGTCATATGCATCAAAACAGCATGTGACGTCATTATGCACAGGTTGTTATTGGCTTTAAAGCCGTTAGATGGAAACACACTTTCACCAGCTTTATTCACATGATGTTTTTTTTTTTTAGCAAATTCGATTGACAAGTGGATGGAAACTTAGCTAGTGAAACTAATTTTGTTGGAGTGGACTGAATAGTCAGTGGGCTATTATGACTTAGACTTTGCTGAGATTTGAAAATCAAACAATGTTTACATGGACAACATATTCTGGGTTTTGTCTTTATTCCTGTAATGTTTAGAGGTGGAAGGAGGAGACATGGACTCAAGAGTTGTTCACCTGGTGCTTCGATTTATTTCTTCATCAATCAAATGGAAGTGCAGCAGTGCAAGTGTGACTTATTGCAAAAATATATAAAAAAATAAAAAATCATGAAAACTAAATACTAACTATTCAAATTATTCAAAGGCTATTTTAGGCCCTGACTATTGGGTTCTATCACCTGCACCCTTCCAAGTCAAAGCTGTTCTTCCTTCCTTTACCAGAAGCCCCTCCTTCAAGACAAATCAAAGTTGATTGGAAATCAATCAAACACCATCATGTTAAATCACCATTCCCAAACTTTTCTGGCTACATTAATACACCATATAATACGGAGCCCCCATTTTTCTTCTCTATATCAAAGTCTAGATCTCACAAAACAAAGTCTATCTCACAAAACAAAGTCAAGATCTCGCAAAAGTGATTGTTCCAGTAATTTAAATTTTCATTTTTTTTTTCTCCATGTCAAAGTCAAGATCTTGCAACAGTGATTGTTCAGTAATTTCTTTTTTTTTTCCTTTCTTTTTTTTCTTCTCCATGTTAAAGTCAAGATCTCGCAAAACAAAGTCAAGGTCTTCCAAATTTGATTGTTCAAGTAATTTTATTTTATTTGTTTCATTTTTTTTTCTCCACATCAAAGTCAAAGATTTTTTTTCTTGCAAAACTGTATTTTTAGTAATTTTTTTTTTCTTTGATTTTCCCCCCTCCATGTCACCTCGAGGGCTC
Organism: Percina caprodes; assembly: GCA_013375575.1. Classification (NCBI taxonomy): domain Eukaryota; kingdom Metazoa; phylum Chordata; class Actinopteri; order Perciformes; family Percidae; genus Percina; species Percina caprodes. The sequence goes on from JABXJD010000062.1 coordinate 2,620,164, forward strand.
TGTGATATAACAACTATAACATGAAAAATGAAATGTTATATGCTGAACAAGCTTCTCTACTCTAGGCACTCCTGTACACCCCTCTGTACTGGCTGACACTTGGATCATTCCAAGTTGTCCCCTCTATAAGCTACTCCAGACTCTGTCACTTCCTGTTTGCCAGTTGGACCCAGATCCTTGCCTGAAGATGAGATCAGGTGAATGAAACCTTGGCTAAATCCACTAACCTACAATAAATGACTTGAAATTAACTCTGTATGTGTTGGATTTATTCAGTCATGATTTCTAGTCTTTGGACTAGTACTTAAATGAACTGAAATAAAATGACAAGCCATGTGGTCATTGATGCAAGCCCACATGCTAATGATAATGCTCACGCTAACCTATGCTACTACTTATACGAAGGTTAGCTTAGTATAATAAGACATGCTACCACCCGCATTGGGTAACCCCAAAAAAGACAATAATACTAAGCGGTTTGGCTAAATGGAAATTTGGTTACATTTTACTTTAAGGTATCTGGTGCGTGTACTTGTATTTTCATTTTGAAATGAAAAAAACAAAAATGAACAACGGCCAGTTTCTTAATTACCATTAGTAAATAGGGGGGGAAAAAACAGAACAACCCGTTTTTCATTTTTTGTTTTGTTATAAAAAATGAAACACAATCTTGTTATCCGAATGTCTTTGATGTGTTTATAGATGGAAATCGGAAAATAAATAACGTGTATAAATCTTATTCCTCAAGGTTACATATTTATTTTGTGACCCGGAAGCGATCGTAAGTAGTAAGCGGTTGTATGCATAGAAATAAGCAATATCTTTATTATGTCTATTTTTGTGTGGAGTAAAAGCTGTTTTGCAACTTATTCTTCTTCTTTTGTTGTGTCATTAGCCAGCCGAAGGGAGGGAGGCGGTGCAAGGAATGAAAGTCGGAATCTTGGTGGTTACAGAGGAGGATGCTCAACGCCCTGTTACCAAGGAGATGATTGATATTGCACAGATTCTGGAGGAGCATATTGTTCTTCAGGACTTGAAGTATGTGCCCAACGCATTTTCCCTGCTGATGGGTCTGCTCTGTCTTCAACATCCGTTAACGGAAAGGGCTCTTGTACAAGTTCAAGGTACTTCAAAAGATGATAATAAACATTGGTGGAGACAGTTGCTCTTCAAGAGTTAATGGACTCCGGAACAAGCTCACGTCCAAGAGCCTGTGAAACTAAAGATTGTAATGATTGTTGATTTTGTGTGTGTGTGTGTGTGTTTGTGTACGTATATATGTATGTATGTATGTGTGTGTGTTATAAACTTTGGAGTTTCACTTTCTTTTTAGTTTGCTAAACCTTCTAGCAACACGCGCACCTGGACCCTCGTTACCAGTTAGGTCAGTTAGAGGGATAAAAAGGAGATAATTACTGCCTCTGGGTTTTTTTTCCACACACCCATTTACCCTTTTAAAAGTATCCTGTTTATTTTTCAAGCATCACATGTTCTGGATAGCACTATGTTCTGCATATAGCTTATGTGCGGTTGATTCTGAGATGGACTAATACCTGTTTTTTTATATTTGTCAAAAGTACCACTCGTTATCTTGCCTACATAGTTGTCATGGCGTTACTGTTCCTTTTCTTTTAAGTGTGCCTTTTAAGAACGTGTACCCTAGGTGAAAGTAAGGTCAGTTGTTAGTGGGATGAAAAGGAGAAAACTATTGCCATTCAATTTTGGTTTAACTCACTCAAATACCCTTGTTAAATTATCTTGTTGCTTTGTCAAACATTGCATGTTCTGGTAAGCACACTGGTGTGCAAATATTAGCTCTTGATGCTGAAGCTGTCTCTCTCTCACATACACTCCCGCTCTCTCTCTCTCTTTCTCACTCACACACACACATTCTCTCACACACAGACATAACCCCGCCTTCTCTCACACACACACACAAAATACAAAAAAATACTTGTGTGAAAGGCAGATAGATATTGAACAGAGTGGATAAGACTAAAATAATGGTGATGCTTTGTCTTACCAATGTTTTGTATCATGTGAAACATTTGAATATGTGAAATAAATGTTTTTGTTTTTGTTCTTGTCTCACACTCTTGTGAACACTTAAAAAAAGTTGCAGTTACCCTGCAGCGTTCTAAAACAGTGTCACAAATCTTCCTTCTGAACTTAAGGTAGTGGACACCAAGCATCATCACGTCACCTGTGTCTTGGCCAAAATCTTGCGATTGAGTGAGACTACAGTCAACAGCCGACCAGAACATACATTCTGTGCCTGCACGAGAGGAAATAACAGCAGGCAGCGGTAATCTGTTCCTCATTCAAAAACAGAAACCAGCTATATGAACCATTGTTATGATACATACACCAAAACAGTGTTTGCTCAGATCAGCCAGCGGCCTTTGTTTTCCATTTTCCCGTAGGTGGTAAGAGAAAACAAAGGTTTTTTGGTTGAATCTTCCTTGTCATTTTAGTTTGTGTAGTTGGGTGTGTATGTGTGGAAGGGAAGTACAAAACTAATCAAGTTTAACAAGGTCTACTGTGGTAGTTGTAAAGCTGAAAGAATGTGCAACGTGTTACAAACACAAGCACATTCTCTTCATCATTTGATGGAGTCTCAAATGGGTCGACGCAGAAAGACAAAAGTATTTTCATATTTTTTCACATCTCCAGGAGAAAAGAGAGGGACATAAACCATCAGAGAGATATGAAGACACCCGTGGTGAGAAAAGGCCGGACACCAGGAGAGATAGAAAGAAACCCCAGGAGAGAGACAAAGACACACACACACACACAAACACATACACCAGGGAAATGCGGGGAAGGCATTGCGTTTTACAATGGATGCACATCTCCGCATCGTCAAAACAGAATATTTTAAAGTGCCCATATTATGAAAAAAATCACTTTTTCCGGGATTTGGGGTGTTATTTTGTGTCTCTGGTGCTTCCACCTGCATACAAACTTGGAAATAAAACCATCCATGCTGTTTTGAGTGAGATCCGGTTTCTGAATGTCCTCTGCCTTCAGTCTCCGGGTGAGCTGTTCAACATCTGCACGGCTTTCTACGTCACTAGCCGAGACGAGGTGGCTAACCGTAGCATGGTAGCTCGTTCTCAATGGCAAAACACTGCTACAACACACACTAGTTGACCATAATCTCAAAAAGAACTACTTCCTGTCCCTGTTCTGCAGGTATTCCACAAGTGGGCCTCGTCTAGAAGAAGTCTCCCAGCTAATCCTGCCTTGGACTGACCAAAGTTGGAGAAAGAGTTATCTAGCAACTGCACATCTGCGACTCCCAACAAAGACAGTATAGAAGTGAGATGTCTCACTCTGTAGCTAAAGCAGAGACCTAAACACACAGGGTGACAACTACAAAAATATGGTGTTTTTTGAAAATTAAACCATGTAAACCTATTCTGGTACAACCTAAAAATACAATTATGAACCGGAAAATGAGCAGAATATGGGCACTTTAATAATGTCACACGCTATGTCAGTGTCACACAGATGAATAATGCTACACCTGTAAGGAAGGATTTACTTTCCCAGTGAGGAGCTGTAACTTCCCTATTAAATGAGCCATGTGAATCAGCTTCTCATCCTCATGTAACCCAGCAAGAGTGTACAGAGTAGAGTAAGGATGAGTATGTGAGTCTGAAGGAGGGGTTGAAACAGAATGACAGACACAATAAGCAACTGGGGCCACAGGGTAACTTGGATTATATTAAAAAACTTCTGCAGAAAACAATAAGATAAAGTGTCCTATCTAAGCTGCTTTTCTAATGTTAAAGGTGCCCTGCCACACGTATTTCATTACTTTGTGGTAATGTCTGAAGCTCTACCGTGGAATCTATAACATTTTTGTGGAAAACATTTCTTGGTGACCTTGTTTCAAGCCATTCTAACGTAGTATAGAAAGCCTGCAAGAAGACTTTTGTGCCAGTTCTCATTAATATTCAACGAGCTAAGCTGCTTGACTCTGATTCGCTAACAGCAAGCCAATAAGAGCAATATCAGCATCATTTACCCAGCGCAACTGGGCTCATGAATAGTAATGAGCTCCGGCAATATGACGTCAGACTGACCAGCTGTTGTGATTGGCCAGATTTCTCCTCTTATTTCTTTTCAGTGGCTAGAGCTGACAGAGGAGGTAGCAGTTCCTCTTCACATTCACGACATAACAAAAACATATGGACCTAACATATTTTAAAAAAATGCAAGGAAAAATGGTTTTGTGTGGCAGGGCACCTTTAATTGAATTTTACTTATACTGGAAGAAAATGTCTCTGAAGTCTGATGTCACTGACATGTACAGTAGACTCCTACCTATATGAAAAGTGGACAAAGGGAATGGAGGGATAGATTATATGGTATGGAGCGCTGTTCACCATTTATAACATTCACAGTGTTACTTGTAATGTATGTTTGTGTCTAAAAACAGGAGCTAATGGACAGTATGGAAGCGTCTGTTCCCTCAAACCTTACCCCAAACCAAGATCTTTTTGGACTTTACTAAGTAGTTTTTGTGCCTAACCCAAACGGGGACTATTTCACTATGTGACGTGTTGTATATTCGTCGTATTTAGTGTAAGAACAAATGTTTTGGGGGACTTGTTGGACTGCAGGTAAAGCATTTTCTCTTGCTAAAAAACAAAAAAACAATGTGTCCAACATTTTTGCCTTTCCGTCTAACAGTACTTTATCTGATAAGCTACTGTTCTTGTGGTACCATGACCTTAAATACCCTTGTGTATCCTTGATGTGGTAAAGATCTCAGCAGTCATTTCCACCGATAAACCCTATTATCAAAACGCCCATTCAGATAAGATTCAGATCTCTGACAGATGCCGTTGTTGGTAATTACAGCTGAATTGATTGCTAAAGCTCTGGGACGGGTCAAGGCGGGATGGCAGCCCTGAACTTTTTGTCCTTCATCTGTTTCACATCCCCTCTTTAGAGCAGCACACATCAAAGAGTAGTGTGCCTGTGATTGAAACTGCTCATTAACCTTTTGCATTGTCATCACTATTATTACTATTATAAGTAATGCAGTGTGCGATTATCACCAGGGCACTGCTCAGACTGAAGTACGCTCCAGCAGCGCAGTGCATGCCTGATATAATCCAGCACATACAAATGAGCAATGCAAAGATGTAAAAATGACTTCTTTATTCATATTTTTTACAATGAACACTTGAATTGATAAAGGCACTTGCAGATTACAAGGTAGTGCAAAATGTCTCTTATTTTTTTCTTTTTACAAAATGAACCAAAACACTGACAAAGAGGCCACTCTTGGGCAATTAATGAGAATAAATATGAAGCAAATGATTTAAAGCTATAGTGCGTTGTTTCTGTTGCCCACATGAGGAATTCTACGTAATGACAACAACATGATACAAGCCTTCCATGATAGCGCACACACACCCCCACTCCTCCTCCACGCAGTTGCTAGTAGCAAAGGAGGACAAGAAAGAACATGCTCTTACTTAAGCTTCTGCTCCCGGAAAGTTGTCGGACGCCACAATCTTCTGAAAATAGCCATCCTGAGAAATCCAGAGAGAGTGGTGTGGAGTTGAGAGTCTTCATTAGCTTTGTAGCAACTCATTTGGCGATGACTTGAATGTCACGGGGTCTTGGTTCACTTCCAAGTAAACTGGTCCACATCAGGTGAGGACGCGATCAGACTCAAATATAGGATGTGAACAAAAAAACAGTGCATTTCCTAGCCTGTGATTTTAACTTTGTGACCATACATCGCCTGTTGTCAACACATCATCTCTCTCATCAGGGCCCGTTCTCGCCTTCCCCCTGTCTGTCAGCTGCTCATGTTGTTCACTTTCTTCTAAAATATTAGAAGAAGAATATTAGAGACCAGGAAGTGTCTGCAAGTTTCACTCGGATATTCTGTCCAATAAACAAGTGACTGTTTCGACCATATGACATTATTTACAATATGTGGTGCGTTCGAGAAATTGCAGTCTGAACATTATTCACCCCCCATATCTGAGTCTACCAAACAAATGTATGTACTGCATGTACAGTATCCATAAGCCTTGCATTCCTGCATCCATTCCTTAGCCTATATTATAATAACTTATTACATTTTGCATGTCATTACAATTAATTCCTGATTAGATATTTTTCTTCTTCTACATGCTAGCACACGTTTCCCCACATTTATAAATATCCCTGTTTTTCCTTGTTATACCTTTCCCCCCTATAAAGCTAAGTCCTTTTCCACTTTGACCTAGTTACACATTTTATCTAGTCTTATTCATTTACGTTCAAAGGAAAGCATCTGTTTAACCCATTTATCATTGACTTACTCACCACCACTATGGATAAATCCCCTCTTACTTCTTAAAACTGTGCCACTTATTGCCTTCCCATACTGTAGTCACAGCAGATACATCACAAAGATAAATGTACGTGTCGGCAGAGGTCGCTGCTCCAGATATGCATGAATTTTAAATCTGTCTCATTTCATTAATAATTAGTGCATACTGTAGCTTGGTAGCTGCTGTGTCCATTAATGTGGTTGGTGCAGTTGTGGGTAAGAGAAGAAAGCATGTCTGGGTGTTATCACTGGAACAATATCACGTCTAATGGCTGTCCTTACATGCCATGTGAGACTGAAGTGTTTGTTAAATGTCTCTAAGAAATGTCAGATAATTTGTAAATGAGTCAACGAGTTGATGACTTGCACTACATGCAGATCGGTACAATGGCTCTGAGAGCTCATCCCCCTGCAACTAAAGAAAACATGTGCAAATAGACAAAACACAAGGAAATTAACCATATCCACCTATTTAGGGACACATGCACAACACATGAGAAAAACTGCAACTGCAACAACAACAAACAGAAACACAAAGCAAATAGAGTTACAATGTATGTTTTAAATAGTTTAACTATTTTTTAATCAGCCTTGTTGAAAGATCATTTCTGTAACTGCTTTCGGACAAACAATTTACCCATCCATCCATCCATCCATCCATCCATCCATCCATCCATCCATCCATCCATCCATCCATCCATCCATCCAGCCAGCCAGCCAGCCAGCCAGCCAGCCAGCCAGCCAGCCAACCGGTCATCAATTTATCCATCATCCATCCATCCATCCATCCATCCATCCATCCATCCATCCATCCATCCATCCATCCATCCATTCATTCATTCATCCATCTATCCGTCCACCATCCATCCAGCCATCCATCCATTTTTCTATCCATCCATTTATCCATCCATTTATCTATCCATCCATTTATCCTTCCTTCCTTCCTTCCTTCCATCCATCCATCCATCCATCCATCCATCCATCCATCCATCCATGAATGCATCCATCCATGAATTACTAGTAGATAAACTTAAGACAATACTAACGAGCACTGAGTCTCCTTTGGCTGTGTGTTTAAATTTCCCTGTGCTGGTTTTCTCTTGCAGTCTGAATATGGCACTATCATATTCACATTACCATCTTATTTATGTGTCGTATTCTGCGTGTGTAAATTGTAAGATGTGCATGGACGTTGTTCTTCAAAGAAACTCATTTCATCATTTCCATTTCCATAAGAAGACTCCAGGCTGTGCGCCTGTGAGCAGCTGACCCTGTGTTTACAACATTGTTGACGTGGCACAGCAACCCAAACTTGTCAGAAACAACAAAGAACAACAAGCCTCAGTGGCAATTACAGTAACATTAGAGTGCCCAGAGACCATACTGCCATGGCAGAGTCAAGGAGAAATTACATCAGAAACATTCACATTTAATTAAGTGTGCATGTCTACAGTTGTGTCTACATCGGAATAATTCAACTCTGCGTTTTGTGTTCATGCACGTCAGTATTAGTGTGTGTGTATGTGGGTGTGTGTCTAGAGGCGTGTTTTAACAACCAAAGCACAGAGAACCCTCCCTCCCACTAGCTCCTCTGTATTCCCTGGAGGGGCCTAATCAGACAAACAAGGCTTCTCTTACTCCTGGTCCGTACGCTTTGATTCCTCACTGAGAACCAAAAACACGCACGCACACACACACACACACACACACACACACACACACACACACACACACACACACACACGCAGATACTGCGATAGATGTACTACGTGCATGCAAACCCAGAGATGTGACTGCACATACACTTTGAGGCCCTTTCCACTGTGAGATCTCAAATACCTGTGACATGGAGCTTGCCAGTAAGCAATTTCTTCTTGCCGCTGTGACCAGAACGTTTTGGATGTACATCATTGAAAAGGTGACACCACTTTCAACGTTTGGCAACGCCAGGGCAAACCTCATTAGCATTGGGGAGTGATGTTTTAGATTCAGTATCACCTCCTGAGCAGTGAAGAGATATAGTGTGCCTAAAGCGGATGGAGAACACTGGAAACAAATTCAAAAAACATTTACTCACTCTAACACCCACGCAGTAACAGAACAGGGGATATGATGGGATGCTGGGGAAGGTGTAGATTTACTACAAACAAAACTGATCAATAGAGCAAAGGTAGTATTTCTATTACCACCATTCTCAGTTGAATGCTCTCAGTCTCAGGCAGGGAACTGCTGCTAGCGCTGTCAAAATGAAAGCGATAATAACGAGTTAACTCATATAAATGCACACACGTCTTGTGATTTGGGCCTCTGGATGCTCTATAGTTTGTAAAATCAGGATCAAAGGATTAAACTTTATTCTTAATGGTTGCACACAGTACAATGTAGTGAAATTATATTACTGCATTTAACCCTCCTGTTGTCCTCGGGTCAAATTTGACTTTCAAAAAGAGTCTATATCTGAAATTTGGGTTTCTTACAAGCAATTTGTCGAAAAAATTAATGTGGATGGTTCCAAACAACACTCTTCACAAGTAATACAAATGAGCAGTTCACTACTTTCATTGAATTTGGATGTTTTATTCAATTGTTTAGCATTGGAAAAAGAAAATAATAAAAGAACGTTGAAAAAAGTGACAAATATGTCGAAAAAAGCTTCAAAAACGTTGACAAAAAGTGGCAAGAACGGTAAAAAAAAAAGTGGAGAGAAAAAAAAAAAAAACATCAGGAAAAGCGACAAATCTGTTGAAAAAGATAACCAAAACATTGAAAAAAAGTTTTCATTTTAAATTTTGACGCAAAAAACAAAAGTGGCATGGTAGAAGATAACACAAGGGTTAACCCATCCTTAGTGTTAGGAGCAGTGGACTGCTATATGTACAGCGTCCGGGGAGAAACTTGGGGTTCTCAGTAAAGTTAGGTTTGGCTTTCTGCTTCCAACATGTTTAAAAAAAAAGACAGAAGGAGAGCGATCTGCACGAGTCAGCTGGCGTCTCCCTTAGAGATAGGGTGAGAAGCTCAGTCATCTGTGAGGAGCTCGGCGTAGAGCCGCTGCTCCTTCGCGTCGAAAGGAGCCAGTTGAGGTGGTTCGGGCATCTGGTGAGGATGCCTCCTGGGGGGGTCCCTAGGGAGGTGTTCCAGGTACCTCCAGCTGGGAGGAGGCCTCGGGGAAGACCCAGGACAAGGTGGACGGATTATATCTCCAAACTGGTCTGGGAACGCCACGGGATCCCCCAGGTGGAGCTGGTTAATGTGGCTCGGGAAAGGGAAGTTTGGGGTCCCCTGCAGTAGTTGCTCCCCCCGCGACCCGATACCGGATAAGTTGACTAAGATGGATATTTTTATTTTCAATATTTGTGTGTGCGCTGTGCATAAGCCTAGGCACATTTCACTAATGAACTAGATAGGGCTAGTGTCTGTTGCTGTAAAGCATAAGGTCCATTACTTATTGTTGAGCTGATTTAAAATAAATATTGATAAGAGTATTAAAGAACTTTCAAGTACATTTAGAACTGGAAAAAAATGTGTGATTGATTTGAGATCAATTGTGAGTTAACTATGGACAATTATGCAATTAGGAGATCATGGGGTGAGGGTGTGAAAGTGACATTGTCTCATCCTTTTAGAAGGTGAAATGTCACTGGTTAAGTCATAGATTTTTATAGAACTTTTAGAGGACAGAATTACTGATTTTCTCTGGAAAGAGCAAAACAGTTTTGTTCCAATAAACACTATAAAATGGAACCAGGATCAGCACATAGTGTCATAGAGTTACTGTGAAAAAGTGGATTAATTGTTAAGTTGCTCCTCAAGTTATGGCTTATTAAGTTCCTGTAGTGGAAAAGGATTATACCACTCACCACTAGAGGTGAAAATTGAGGTGCTGGAAATTAACTTTTGCTTCAGTGGGACTAAACAAAATGGATCGCTCTGAAAACAGAGGCTGTTATCTCTGTGATCTCACGTGCTGCTCTGCCTAGTCTACTTCCCTTCACCTCCCCTTTGTCTTCCTAACTCTCCCTCCCAAACACTTTTCTCCTTGCCTTTCCTCGCCCTCCTTTCCTTATCTTGGTTTTGTCTATCTACCCCTCCCTCTGTCTCCCCCTCTCACTTCCCTTCAAATTCTTCCCCTTTAATCCATCTCCATTGCCTCCCGCCTCACCCTTTACTGTTCCCAACCATCCCTTACACCCAGCCCTCGTTTGCCTGGCCACCCTCCCTTCCATTTCCTAGCTCCCCCGCTGTCTCACCACGTATCTCCCTCCTGCCTCGCTGCCCCGAGCCCTCCTCTGCTCCTCTTCCTTCAGACAGAAAGCCAATTGGAGCTGTCCAAACAAATGAGCGGTGTCTGAGATCATTTAAACAGCCATAAATAACATCAAGAGAGGAGGCAGACGATGAGTGGAACCCACCGCGAAATGCACCGATGCACGTACCATGCACGCACGCACACACACACACACACACACACACACACACACACACACACACACACACACACACACACACACACACACACACACACACACACACACTTAAGTGGAACCTATTGCTAATTTGTCTGATAACGTGTTAGGCAGAGATAAGAGGGGGCAGGCAGGAATCTTACCAGCCTGAGATGCATTAGCTCGCCTTGTACTGTTTTCATCACTCAAGCTATGGGAGCACAGCTTATTGTTTGCTAATTTGCCTTTTGCAGCTATTGTTTGAAATGCTGGGAAGCTATCACCAGAGGTAATGGGCGTGTGTGTGCGTGGGTGTGTGTGTGGGCACCTGAAATAGTGAGTTTAGAGTCTTGATAAAGTGATCATTCCATGTAATGACGCTCTAAAAGAATGAATGGTGCCCTTTTGTGTTGATTTAATGGCATGTTGCTTGGATCTCACTGCTCACTGGTCTGAATACGGCAAAAAATGAAGCGCGCACGTCACACGCTAGAGAAGTGAGAGTTGGATCTTAATTCATTAAGCTTGTCCACGTCTTGAAGAGAATAAGAAGAATGGTGATTTTGTTCTGCCTGTTCCTGGCAAGCCCCCACCCTCGTGCTTTCTGACCGCTCTCTGCCAAGTAGGACATTAAATAATAAGCTTCCTCCTTCTTCGCTCTGTCTTTCTGTCTGTCTGTCTCTCTTTCTTACTTTCACTTTCTCTTCCCATCTTTCAGTCTGTCTGTGTTTGTCTGACTGACTTACTTACTTAGTGTCTTTCTCTGTTATAAATATTTCGCCAGGAATGAAACACTGGCAGCTTTGTGTGGAGTTAAACATACGCCTGCACACACACACACACACACACACACACACACACACACACACACACACACACACACACACACACACACACACAGTGTTTCTCCGCCAGTACCCTCTTAAATACTACAGAGCTGGCACTTGTTATAAGCCTCTGCACATCAGGCCAAATCCATTTTGGGAGTGCCAATTTCATTCTTGGGATGTTAAGCATCTACACCGCAAGGTCAAAACAGCCCGCAATGAAAGCCCATCTCGCTCTGTTGCAGAATTGGATGAAAATGAATGTTATTTCTTCTGTTGAAATAGCCATCATGTTTCACTGGCTCCCACACAGTGGGCTGGCATATGCTAATAAACGGGTAAATATGCATACAGCATGACACCAGTGGTGCAGAAAGTGGGAATTTTCATTTAGTTCGGTGGTTCTGTATCACGTTATCCTAGAAATTATATTTGTACAGATATGTGTCAGGGTTCTGTTGACATAGTCCTATGAATGTATGCTTATGCTGCTATGTTTGTGTGTGATATTCTAGTTGGCAATGTTTTAGTTTGCACATAGATGTCACACATGTACAGTGCCAGAAGGTGCAGTGGGTGTGGGGATGTGGGTGTTTTGTTTCATATATACCGGCTTTGAGCTCTCCGATTATGCTTATGATGTTGTGTGTGACAGGTCGCCTCTGGATGTGCTAGAGAGCGCAGAGGGGCCCTGGACACATGCATGGCATGGGTATTGTTGGGGCGGGGGGGGTTTAAGGTGAACAGTATAAAATATACTGTGGCAATATGCCAGTGGAGTCTGCATGTTCTGTCGTTATCTGTGTGGGTTTTCTCTACAGTCCTCCTTTATAATCAACGCTGCTCCCAGAAGACCGCACCAAAACTGACAACTCACTCATTTGCAATATCAATGTAAACTAAATCTCGCATTGACAGACCTATCTCCACTGTGGAGTTAAGTCAGGCTTCGCCACACATACATTCTAAGCTCAGGATGCAGTTTTAGTGGAACATTTGCACCCACAAAAGGAAACACCACATACAATAATAAATTAAGTTACAGTAACTGTTTACACAATACAGTAACATGAGCTATTTCAATTAGCCTGATCAATGGTTAAATGTAATTTGCTCACAGTGTGTACTCAGTTGTCCATAGCAAATCCCCACCAGTCCGTCCCAAAAGTTCCCATTTGGATAGTAAATGCCTTAAACGTATTATTTGTAAGTCTTTACAATCATTTCCCAAAAAAAGCCAAGCAGGCCTGCTTTGTTGCACAATCCCCATTTTCTTTAAAACATGCCATCTTCAGCATGTAGCTTGGCAACACACAGAGAGCGGAATGTGAGGGACATCGAGCGTGTGAGCCACACACGAATGTCAGGCAATAATTCTGGAAATGTACTCCCGTTGATCCAGACTAATGTAAATAGCAATGTGCAATCTTGTGAATGAAAACTGTTTAGTCGGTCTGCTTCATTTGCCTTTTACAGTCTACTGTTGTTTACTTGCTTTTTTACTTTTTTACATATTTATTATATCTGGAATTTTTCCAGATGTTTCTTGTTATTGCACTATCCCTTTTGCTGCTGTAACACTGTGAAATTCCCCACTGTGTAATACAGTATTATCTCGTTTTCTCTTAGGTGAACTGACAACTCAAAATTGTTGGTAGTTGTGAATGTGAGTGTGGAGGGTTGTCTTTTCACTATCACTGTTACAACTGTTCCCAATACGGGGGTTGGGACCCTCCCAAAAAGATTAGCGAGACAAATAATGGGATTCCAAACTAAAGTCTCTGACATTTCTCTAGTTTTTGCTCTCTCTTTTTTTTTTGGAAATGTTGGATAGTTTCATCTCAGGCCTCACTCAACATGTGTTCAAATTGAACAAGTCATAATAACTCTCTGGCTAACTTGCTCATAACTCATAGACATATCAAACCAGTGACTAGGGCTCGGAAAGAAGATACACAAATGTTGGGAACTATAAGAAGATCCCTGCTTCTCACCCAATGAGGTGGGATGGTCTCCAGCTTCTTACAAACCTGACAGGTATCAATATGGGATGCCAATACAGTGTTAAATTATTCCCTAATGTGTCATATTCCAATGCATGTAGTTGTTTGGGTGGCCCAGGGCTAAGGCGCCAACCAAGAATTTAGTTGCATGTCTTTTCCCCCATTTTCTGTCATCTCTCTGCTGTCAGCTATCTAAAAAGGCATAAACACATTTGCTTTCTGCAATTACCATACAATCATGTTAAAGAAAACATGTGTAACTTACTCTCTATAAGAACCTCAGTTGGTCGCTGGAACTTACAGGTCAGGAATAAAGGTGAAACGTCTGAAGCTCTGTGCTAAAGTAGGCACTTGCAATGTTATTGTTTACATCCCACGGGTTTATGGAAAGCAGCCAAGATGCTAGAATGCAATGGAGCATGAAAAGACCATTGTATGGCCATAGAATATAATCAATCCATAGCAAGCAAGCTGTCAAATAGAAATGACCCCGAGTGGATGGAACCACCATGAATGTCCAGGTTCTCTTGTGTCATGGTAAATGTTTATTGAGTGTGGTCATGTCTCATTGTGTTAAGGTGAAGGTTGATTGGCCCTCACAGGGTTCTCGAGAAGAGCAAATATGAGTTTTAGGGCATCTGTCTGACATCTGTCAGAGAACATATTATTGACATCTGTAGGACAGTTATAACTCTCTTGAGTCAGATAATTCCACTGGGATGGGAGGGGTTGCTACTGTGGCAATTTAGTTGCCCATTACCCAAACACGTCTTACACACACAAAGATTGGTTTGGCAAAGGTTGGAATAAGGATGCTTAAGGACAATGGCAATTGCAATTTGGTATCACACCACATCCAACTGCCATCTACTGATATTTTTGTATGTCATGCCATAATCCTACGAGATTTAGAGGCTACCCTTTGAATTTAAATCCATGGATGGTGGAGGGGAGATGTGGACTGAGTCTTATCTAAAAAAACAGTTGAGGGTTGAGTAAAGTAGCCAAGTCTTACTACAGGACTGGATGACAGAGAAGTACTTAACATTTTGTCCACATTAAATTCCTTGTGACTGGAAAGCAGATTTCTACAGCCATAAAGAGAGACAACTGCACAACCTAAGTTTCAGGGAATCAGTCCCACACTAGTTTTGCATTGCCAGACCTTCTTCCACAGCGTGGCAGAAGAAGATCTGGCTAGTCCACACAGCATTTTCGGATTTAAGAAAAACATGATCTCGTTTTTCGGCATTTCTTTAAACCAATCACAATTGTTTTGGGCACCATTAAGCACGGAACAGAGCAACAGTGCCTCTGCAAAATAGCCTCGGGAAGGAACTTGTTTTACGTGTAAGTTGAAAGCTTGTTTTAGTCATACAACCGAAAACTAGCTAGTCTAGCTAGCTGTCTGGATTTACCCTGCAAAGATCTGAGGAGCAGTTAATCATAGTCCTCAGAAAGGTAGGAGACATATAGACTAGTATCACACAACCTTAATTTTGTCCTTTAATTCCTTGTTAATGATTGTCTGAGCGCAGAATGAAACTCTTGATAATAATTAGGGTTTTGATTATGAATCAAATTAACAGAGAAATTAAAGGTGGCAGGGCACTGGTGAGGAGAACAATAGATGGATGGGTGAGTAGGGACGAAAAAGAAAAGAGCAAAGTGAAGAGGATAAAAACATCCCTAGACTCTTTGAAGCCTCAGGTCTTCAGCTACCTCTCCTGTTTGGCCCACTTCTCTCCTGACTCCCCTACGGTCATCCAACTGTACTCTCTGTGTAATATTGGAACAGGGGAGCAACATGGAGAGAGGGAAGATAGCTGCAATCATCTCCTCAGCTTCTAAGAAGCTTTCGGCCCCGAGGTTCTTAGTTCTCCGTTCATTTTAACTCTAATGGTGTCTTCCTCTTCGTCCTCACTACCCCCTTTTTCTCTTCATCTCTGCCACCCTCAGTCTTATTTTTTTCTCCATCTGTTTCTCATCTCTCGTTCTTGCATTCTCACTTCCTTTCAGCCATGCTTAGCCATTCTGCTTTCAGTTTCCCCTTCTCCTTCCTCCTCCTCCTCCCTCGCTTCTCCTTTCATTTGTGCATAGCCCTTGTCTGTTGCTTCCTTTTTTCTCTTCGATCTCACCGCCTTTCTTCTCTATAGCCCATCCTCTTAATTCTCTCTCCCCGCTCATCACTGGGACAGCAAATCCCCCGGTGGTTGGAGCGCAGAGCCGCAGCACTCTTTGATCGTTCGCGGGGAACCGATACTCTGACTGCCATTCTGGACGAAGCTCTGTCTGGTGTCTGCTCGGTGGATGCTGAGGGAGGAGCACTCAGTTCTCACACACAATCATTGTCCCTCTTGCCAGAACACACACACACACACACACACACACAAACACACACACTCACACACATTCAGGCAACTGTCCTGTGTGTAATTAAATTTCCTAAAGACCAAAAGTACGAGTTCACAATACAACCAAGCCAAATCTTAAAATGCCCTTCATTAGTTTCTTCCTCCACTCACAATGTTTCTCTCTCTTTCTTTTTTCCTTTGCCAGTCACTTTTCTTTATGGGGCCCTTTATCCATAATATACTGTTTAATCTGGCGAAATGAGAAATTATCATCAAACAAGAAATATAGACTCATGAATACTGATTTGAAATGACTTGAAATGTAATGCAATGATTCGGTCGTTTATAATGCATGAATGCAAGGCTTGTAATCAAACAAAATTGTGTTGTTCACTTGCAGGGGAAAATGAAATAATGACGATGTTCTTCAAAAATAAATTTTGATCTTTGTGGGATTTAAATTCAGTAAGAGTGAGTTAGGGGAACTAATCTCGTTGCATGTAATATGCGAGTTAGTTTCACAACAGTGGGGAAATATATACTGTACATTTTGCCTGTGATGTAAGCAATTCAGCAGCATAATGGAGAAGAGAAACATTAAAGGTGAAATGTAACAAACATAACTGCCTATGACGCTTTGGCATTTCATTTGCTTTGTTTGTTTTTCTTCTTTTGCAAAGTCCCCAAAAAAGCAGCATTTTTTGGTTTGTGAGATATTAAGGAGGCTTTTAGAAAATCAGAAAACAAACAGGCCTTCCAAATGTCCTTTCATTTTTCTTCCTAATGTGAAAAGCAAGTCTTAAATATCAATACTATAGTCCTCGGGTTCAGCTTACGCTAATGAAACAGAAGTTATGTACAAAGGACAAAACAATCCCTCATCTTTGAGCAGTCTAAACTACCTTCTAATAACTGCTGTCAGAGGACCCGTCTCAAGAGACAAAATACACGCTAAATAAAGCACATTGCATCAGATATCATTATCACGTTTATTCACGACTCTGTGATATTTATGTGGGGATATGAAAATCCATTTGTATTTGTACTAAGTCTCAGTTGTCAGATATGGGGAAACAATATGAACGTTTAATAAAGGCTTCAATCCCTTAAATCCCCTGCTTTTATTTGACATGCGGTTCAATACATTCATTATTGCAGCATTTAACATGTGACCAAGGCCCCCACGGTGTCTAGAAACAGGAGCACTACAAGAAAACGCATCTGAGGAGAGCACACAAGTACACACTCACGCACACACCACCCATCGTTGGGTTAAGCCTGTGGAATTGATGTGCCCCTAAGCCTGTTTTTTTCAACGCATTATGCCCCAAGGAGAGTGCTTCTGAATGGTGGTGGCTGCCACTCACTAGAGAATAAGCTTGGGATCAGACTGCAGAGGTAAACACACACACACACACACACATAAAAGCACATATACACACACACACCTACATGGTGAATGAGAGCAAAATTCGGGGCAAAATTTCAAAGAGGAAACATACATTTTTGAGGGCAACACATTCTGTTTCACAGACGCACGTACACAATCCTATTCATCCCCTCTCTCTCTCTTCTTCTCTCCTGCACACACACATGCACACAAACACACAGGAGCACACACACTCACCTCTAAGCTAAGGGATGAAACCTGCACAGTGTGTCTCTGCCTCATGCTGGCTTAGCCACAGAGCTGAAGAACAGTGAAGGGATAGAAAGTAGAGATGAAGACATATGACAGAAAAGCTCTGTAAACAAGACACACACAAAGATATACTTACAAGCACACGCGCACCGACACTCACACACACATACATGCAGGGGGCTACTCCCGCCTGTGTCTACCTTCTGCTCTGCTACAGTTAGGTGTGGTGCTTTGTGTCAGACTGGCTGTCCCCGTGCCATGTTTATGCCTCTCTCCTGTCCTGTGTTCAGCCCTACAGGGGCTACTTGATGTCAGTTTACCGTGAAGCAGCGAAGGCTGGGTGAAGGGCTGACTAGGCCTCTCTGTGGGAGGCTTCGGCTTGCGTCTTAAGTTGCTGCTAAACCTTTTCAAACCTACAGTGCCTACATTGCATCGCCTGCTGTGCTGGAAGAAGCAGCTAACTGCTGAGTCTTGGGTGATCATCACTGTGTGGTGGGGTGGGGCAGATCTCCTTGTTTGTCGGTGGGTGTTAAGTGCTTGTGTCTTAGGCTTATAACATATTCTACATACTGAACACACAAACGAATGCAAAGTGTAACAGACAGGAGAACACGTGCTGTGTGCTGCAACACTGCACACCCGCAACTAGCTTCAGGTTTGTGCATTCAATAAAAAAACAAATGCTTTTTATGGCTCACAAACGAACCGTTTGCAGCTGCAGGAGGCAGCTGTTTTCATTAATAAAGGAAATAAACTTATAAACCCATGGTTCAAACTGCCCATAGAAAAAAAGATCTACCAAAATAGCATGTTGCTGTGGACTGTAAGCATGAATGTATTATAAGAACTAGATAAAGCATTTGAGGCGGAGCCTCATTCATTCCTATGTTGCTCAGTGACGCATGAAGCCTTCATGGAGTCAAAATTGCTTATGGATGAGGTTGAGGTCTGGGCTTTGTGAAGTCCAAGTTCTTCCACACCAAACTCGGAAATCCACTTCTTGATGTTCTTGAAGCAGTTGGAAACATACTATTGTTTCCACAGTGGCTCCCCTTCCACCGCAAAGACTTCGCTACCATGTTGTCTCCATATGTCGGCCAGTATGCGCGAATATTGTCAATAATAAATTTGTTTGCAGTGCCAAAAAGTTAGTGATATCCAAGTTTCCTTGACTGGAAGTAAAGGCTGATACACAAGGTACACAAATGTATGGGGACCCGTTTCAATCTTTATATGATGGTTATGCATGATGACCTTAGTGGTGTGAACACAGGTGGGTCTAACCAGCTCCTACAGTACCAGTGCCAGCCTATGATTCACTTTTAACATAGTGGGAATGCAGTCTTTACTTTGGGCCATCTGCCACGTAGCCGAGTGGGCAAACCCTGTTCGGCTGAGCACATAAATGCATATTTGGAGTGTGTGGGGCCGCAGGGATGAGTGGTCAAGCATAACGAATCCAGTTAGAGTATGAAGCCTGTGTGAAAATACAGCAACGATTTGGGAATCAAGAAGTCTCCCCCTCTCTATCTCTCTTTTCACACACACACACACACACACACACACACACACACACACACACACACACACACACACACACACACACACAGAGCAGTGGGGCTCTTCACTGACCATTACTCTTGGCAATGAGAGCTGAACAGAAAGTGCTTAGTAGAAAACAACAGGATACTTCCACTTCAACTCAAACAGCATCCATCAGCCTTACAGTGTGTGTGTGTGTGTGTGTTTGTGTGTGTGTGTGTGTGTGTGTGTGTGCGTGTGTGTGTTTTGCTAGAGAGAAAGAAAGAAAGAAAGAGGGAACAGCAGATTTCTCTCCTGTCACTTCAGTAATGCTGGCCTAGGTTCTCCTAGCATCCCTCTGACCTTCATGCTCAGTTTAACACTTACATCACCCGAACCTTCATTACTTCTGTCTGTGTGAGTGTGTGTGTCTGTGTGTGCGTGTGGTTGTGTGTGAGTGTATGAGAGGGAGAGAATGAGAAAGACAGATGGTGAGGATTGACTGTGAGAGACACACATGCCTCTTGTACATCCGTCTAGCCTTGTGTTATAACATCAGCAGTTTTTCATTGATCTCTGAGGCCTTTTGGCCTGCAAAGTTTTTTCTTTCACATTTTCACGGCTATTTCTTCCCTTTATTTTTTTTCTTGTATTATGTGCAAGTCTCTGAACCACATTTAGGTGTAGTGTGATCCTGTACTCATATCTTTGTGTAAATCAAATTGAATTTTAGACCTTTTTAGTAAGGACATTTTTGCAAAATCATGCCAGTATGACCAGCGCTCACTTCTTCCAGGTGTTAAAAGGTTAGGAGTCTGGTGTAGGGTTATGATTTAGACAATTAGGTCTCACTCTACATGATACGGTAAGAAAATCGGTAGGATTGCGCTACTGCGCCATTGTTTTTTTGCACTAAGAACAGCCAATGCAGATGTGGATGATACAGATGTCTCTTGGTCACTCCCTGTGGAAAGTCTCTGGGCATGACTGACCGGGAGGAGATGCTTGGTCATGGTGGGGGGGATTAGATCTCCTAGTGGGCCTTTGTGTACTTGAGGATATTAAAGAAGAAAATAAGTTGCAAGAACTCGTAGGGGAACTGGATAGCTAGGCTGCTCTTCTTGCTCAGTTGCTATCGCAACTTAAAGAATGGATTATAATTACCGATGCATTCCTTTACGCATCAATTTAATGTTGCAGCTGGAAATGACTAATGGATGTCATGTTATTAACCTGAATCTGCAAAGTAACTAAAGTTAGCAAATATATGTAGAAAAAGCACCTTTAAAGTGTATAAATACAGTATTTAAGTAAATAGACTTGGTTAGTATATACCATTTTTCAGATTAAGTACTATACTCCTATACCTTTGTAAGTAATTGTAGTTACTGGAAAATTAGCTAACTAACTATTATACTTGACAGCTTTAGTTTGATATGATAATTCAATGGTCTTTAGCAGTGATGGGAATAACAGCGCTATAAACGTTGTTACTTTTTCAGTAACGGGTAATCTCATTGATTACTCTTCCCATCTTAATAACGCCATTACCGTTGCTGCTATATTTAAAGCTATTTTTTTCATCAGACCAACTAGATCTCTGAACCGAGAGGCAAATACTTTTTTTCCTTCCTTGGTTAGTGGGCCGGGCACGAGACAAGCGCATAAATGCTGACAATTGGCTGAGGTTGAGTAAAATTACATGGTAAGCCAATCAGAGGTAGAGTTGGGCGGGTGTTCAAAAGCATGCATAGTCGAACACAACGAACGACACAAGCAAGTCAGTCAACGAGAGACAGGTATGGCGTTATGAAATCAAGGGGGCGGTAACTTTGTTAAAAATTGTCTCTCTTCTCTCACTCTATCACCCACACACACACTCACACACACACACCGGCTCAATGCACACACTTGCGCAAAACTATAAACATCAGAAAGAGTGTGTATATTTGTTATATATTTCTGGTTTAGTGCTTAACAAGCATTATTTAATTTTGCACAGTTGTGGCCTGTTGAGGGGCAATAAATATGAAAAGTTCCAAAACATCTATGGTGTTATTTGCATTGATTCACTAGACATAATAGCTAGTCTCACTTTGTCCCACAGCAACATTAAAAGAGTATAGATGTGTGTACATTGTTTCTGTTAATGATGTATGGCATTAAGTGTCCATTTCATTATAATATTCAGATTTATCATAAATAATTGTAATGCTAATAATTGTTAGTTCCATGAAAGAGGGGTGGGGGTGGGGTCACATTTGAGCATTTAAAAATGTACTTAAAGTAACACATTAGTTACTTTCTGAAGTAACTAGTTACTTTTAGAATTTGCAGCTGAGTATCTAATTTAGTTACTTTTTGGAAGAAATAACTAGTAACTGTAACTAATTACTTTTTAGTAAGTAACTTGCCCAACAACGGTCTATGCTATATAATACTATAGGAAATAAGGAGGAGCGACAAAAACATGACAAAACACTCGATGGGACCCCAAGCCGTTGTAAACTATGATGCTATTAGAACTGAATTGCATCTTCCTGGTAAATGAACTACCTTTCAAATGGAACAGTAACTCAAAAAACGTTTTGCTAGAGTTATTTGAATTCTAAAAAGGAATCCATAAAAATGTACCTCAAGTTGTATTATCCAGAATAGTTTTCTTTACTGGATGTTGGCAGACTTTGGCCATAAAGTCATATTTTAAGGTTCAGACATTTTAGCGATTCTAATGGTGGTTCCATAAAGTGGGTGTGGAAGTTTAAATGTAAAGGCAGTAATAATGAACTATTGGAGCACACTCCTGAAATGGTAGCGAAAGTGCAAAACAGGAATTTATGGAGGCTTTGACAAAGAGATTTATCCTTTTACTGAAGTCACATTAGTTCATACTTAGAGCTCTATATCTAAAGATGTGAAGGTTGAGATGAAACACACTAGCAAATACTAAAGCTGAGTCATTTTTGCCCAGGGCTTACTCATCTTTTGTCAAAAAAATCCAGAGTTATCACGTCACACTCTTTACAGAATAGGGGCTGACAGTAAGTAATGCATAAAGTTTAATTGCATGAAGCCTGTTTTAGGTGTTGGTGATTTCACGGATGGCGATGAGGGTCTGCCACTCCAGATGGTTTGTTACACAGAACCATCTGAGAATCCATCTTTGGAAACTGTTTGGAGAACAGCAGGCACTTTCAAAAAATACCTAGACGGTGATTGGACGAAAACATATGTCTATCTATAGATTTATCTATCAGAAGCTTCTTAGAGGACACTGATTGGTTGATCCACTGGTTGTGTGGACACAAACACATTACATGAAGCCTGACAAGATGGATCTATTTATTATATGTGAGCCTGTTATTCTTGAGTGATCTTGTGATATTTTGAGAATCCAGCTGCCATGCAAGGTAAGGTAACCTCTGCCCCTTAAAAAAAAAAAGGAAAGGATTTCAGAAAGCAACAGAGCCATATGACTTGGCTCCACAGACCGTGTGTTCATGGGCATCGGAAAATCATTGTTTCCAGTGAAAATGTCATCACTTACATAACTTCCTGTGGGAATAAGAGGTGGGAGACTGTGGCTAGATTTTTTTAACAGAGTTTCCCAGTTGGTGACGCGTTGTTGACAACTGACGTGTGATGTAGGCGACTTTGGTTCACTGAAAATATCCGTGTCCTTTCCTGTTTGTTGTCCTGTAGATAACACAAAAAAACACCTATCGATTTGCGGTTCATATGTTCCTGTAAGAAAACAGCAACAATTCTTTGTTATTGTGGCTGCCATGTTTTCACACACCTGATGCTCTAGGCTACACCCAAGACCAGTGATGATGCCAGTCATGCAACAAGCTATTATGCCAAACGCCAATACAACAGAAGAAGAAGAACATGCATCCGGAAAATTGACATAATCACGCCCCTCGATATTTCCAGATGGTATCAACGCACCAAGAGAGCCGTAATTCCCGTGACTAAATCCCACTGACTAAATCCCAATGAATTTCAGGAACACCTGACCTTTCCCCTAGCACAACCATGAGGTTCTCCTACTTTTTTTGGGTGAAATGTCTTAGTAACTACTATTCAGATTGCCATGAAATTTGGTACACACATGTATGTACCCCTCAGGATGAATTGTAATAACTTTGGTTCATCAGTTCAATATTCCCATTAGTCTCAGCCATACTTAATGTTTTTATTCTGTTTATAAGCAAATGTTAGCATGGTAATATGCTAGTATAGTGAAAATGATAAATAGTATGCATTAGCATTTTCATTGTGAGCATGTTAGCACTTCAACATTAGTATTTAGCTCGTAGAACTGCTAACATGGCTGTAGACAGTTGGCCCGTTTTCTGTTCATTAATTAGGATTGTTATGACTACTTTTGTGTTTCAACCGTGAGGAGATCCTTCCATACCATGCCGTCCTATTGTGCTATATAATTATGTGCACCACGCAACTCTTCACCAAGTTGTCTGTGCAGCAATTAATGTAGAACAATTATAGAACTGCTGCCATGTGCATGTGCACATTCATTTACAGTATCTGAAGGTATGGTGTGAATACTGCTGATTAAGTGGATATGTCTCACCAAGGAGCCAGTGATAATTAAGTTGACATATTGGCAGTGGGTGTGCACATACATGTTGTGTATGTGTATGTGTGTGTGTGTGTGTGTGTGTGGCTGCCTCTGACTCCTTCACTAGGCTGTTTATTTGGATCCAGATACATTAAAGGGTGTTTCTACCAGATTATTTGAGCTTTTAACAGATATCATTTAAATGTCCCCTGTGCATCCATTCATTACATAATACAAGGGACAGCCAGGGTGCTGTGCCTGCTGCGCATTACCTTCCTGAAGCATTGTTGTGAGTTATCGCTAGCACACACCTTGAATAAAGTGAGTCGATAATGAGGAGATTCAGCACAAACGACAGCACGTGAGGATTCTTTATGAAGGGTGGAGACTAAACAGAAAGTAAGACAGGGACAAAAAGAGCAAACACTCCTGTCTGTCTCTGTGTCTGTGTCTGCAGGACCCCCCTTGTTAAGAGATTAAATGCCACACTTATTGTTTGATAGGATTGCTTGGCAGGGACGTGTGTGTGTGTGTGTTTGTGTGTGTGTGTGTGTGTGTGTGTGTGTGTGTGTGTGTGTGTGTGTGCGTTGTGGGTGGGGCTAGGGTCAGAGTTTCAACAATATTGCTGGTACAATATTAATTCTATTTTCCTATCGCAACACAAGGCAATGTCTACTGGACATTGTGTCTTTCTTCTTTTGTCTCTGTATCTACCCAACTGATATCATACACATCATACACAGAAAATCAGGAGAAAATTCATAGCTAATACAACGTTTGCCCTGTAACAGATGCAATGCACATCAGAGATGAGGGAGAAGAGTTGGATGAGGAGGCTGCGCTCCAGCTGTGTGTGTGTGTGTGTGTGTGTGTGTGTGTGTGTGTGTGTGTGTGTGTGTGTGTGTGTGTGTGTGTGTGTGTGTGTGTGTGTGTGTGGAGAGAGGTGGTCATCCCACAGTTTCCCATGATCACGACAAAGATAAATGAAATGTACTGAAATAATACACAATGTGTCTGTGACTCATTAAAGAAACACAGTTATGGACAGTCCTTTTGCACAAATGACTGATGGACTCTCGCAGCTGGGCGTACATACAGAAGTTTATACTTGTATTGCTGATTGATATGAATACAAATTAAGATAAAGATAATACTTTTACTTTGCAAAATTAAGTTTTCACACAGGGTCAACTATAGCATACATAAAATTTTTCGCTATTCCACGTTTTGTATTTCGAAAAGTTCAATGTCATAGCCACTTTGGGGCAAATACTGCTAATGTTTATAGCAAATAATTGTCTATTTCAAACAAGCAGCAACCTCCTGGCCTGAAAATAAAATTGAAATTGAAAAGTGAAGCCAATGCAAAGTGCCGTAAACCAGCAATCTTTGTAAGAGCTAGCAGGGGGCGACACCACTGGTTGCAAAGAGAAGTCTGTATTAGTTTATGATAAAATGCCCCTACTTCTCATTTGATTTATTACCTTAGTAAACCTCATTAGTTCCTTTTGATATGCACAATACATAACCGTGTTTTACTAACAGCAATTTAAGTTGTGCACATACAATTGTCCCTCAGCCCTCCCTCTCCTTGTGTCCGTGTGGTCCGCATGTTCATTTTCTACACTGCTGTTATCATTGGTTTAGCTCTACTTTCACCGCACAGCGGGAGCGGCACCAGTTTACAAGTTATTAAACTATTATTATACATAGGTGGAATACTCTGATCTCTGTCTATCTCCGTCAACAGCTATCATCTTTTGAATGCTCCGGGATTTTTGGTATGATTACTGGAGAGAGTTGTGAACTTTGAGCCTCTTATGCTGTGGCCGTTATAACCCGTTTCATGCTGGATGTGAAAACATGTGTAAAGCATGTGTATCTGTGTGTGTGTGTGTGTGTGTGTGTGTGTGTGTGTGTGTGTGTGTGTGCTCAGTTAACGTGTTGTGAGGTTGACAAAGGAGATGAGTGACTTAGGTGGGCATATTCACTCTGCGCCCGGTAGCCAAAAATCTGTTGAATTAAAATGATTAAATTGCAATTGCATGCTTCCAGCGTTGACAGAATGTGAAAGTGAAAGGAAAAAAAAAAACTCCACTCTAAAAAGCAGAACATAACAGTGTAGTGTGTATATTGTATCTGCCTTCAACCCTGATGATTTGGGTCAGGGAAGGAGTGTTCAGACTGAATGAAAGTGGATTTGAAAAGTGGTGTTTCATTTGTGAAAACTCAACTCCTGGAGCTTTTATTGCTGCATGTCGCCACCTTGGACGTTTTGTATAAGGTTCCATCTTTGTTCTGAGGGGTTTAGAGAAATTGAGATTTAACGTTTTCACATTACAAATACCATAAATGATATGTGAAAATGACAGACACCCTCATGTATTCTAAGTAAATACTTTCACATTTATGTGGAAGAGGTCAAATGAAGATAGGACCTTCCAATCCTCGGGACTCACTTTCCGCTTGGAGTTATGAAGTTCTCTTCATTCGGAAGCTAGCGTTAGAACAGAGGAGAATATGTGAATAACTCAAATTTGATTTAAAAGTCAGAACTTTATAATTCCAGTCCCGATATTGTGTCTTCACTACAAACATCTGTTTACATGCGTCCGTTTGACTCCGTATGCAATCTTAACCCCTAACATTTGCTTTGCAATCAATCTGCACATACCTTGAGATTGATATTGTTCTTGCTCCAAAAAAAGTATTTCAATCTAACATAATAGATGGCCTACATAGAGGAGTAAGGCACTATGGGGAGTCAGAGATACAGAGTGTATATCTGTGTAAAAGCAACAGTGCGGCAGTAATAGGGTTTAGTTTTGTTCACCTGTAAGAGAAAAGGAAACCTATCTGAAAACAAATGCACCACACAATAAATGAGGGTTGTCATTTTTATCGTAGCAAACCGTAGCGTGCCAATACAGTTGAAGGAGTTACTGCCGTGCTTCGCAACATTGAGCTTGGGTAGTCTGACTGAAGGAAGCGTAGCAAACTGACTCTGGTAACTAAAATTCAAAGCTGAAGAATGTCCGCTAAGGTGTATGCCCATGGCCTGATGCCAGCCAAGCCAAGTGACATCTGTAAAAGTTGCAACAGTGAAGTGATCCTCTTCTAAATGAAAACTAGTCAGAGTACTCGCAGAGGACCAAGGCGCAAAAGAGACTGAATGAGATGGTTAGTCGAGAGTATCTGCTAAGAACAGAAGAGGTGCACGCAGATAGAGAGGACACTGTTGAAGGTTTTTGTTTTGAGGATTTTGCATAGTGCTGGTCTTATAGATGCTGCTTAAAGAGACGTGTTTTTCTCAGGCTAAATTGAGTCTTCTGATTGTCTCTCTATAATTTTGGTTAAGGTTTGTTGATTTGTTAATATACTATTATATTGTTTGATTGATGTTCTAATGTGTGTTTTGCATGAGCACCGTCATTTCAGGCCCCATTAAAAAAAAGAAGCCAACTAGGAGCTGCCACTGGATCCCCACTCTGGTTACTTTTACATTTTCTGTACATTTATGGCCTTTGGCACAAGCTCTTATCCAATCTGAGTTACAACTCAGCATTTCTCAATACATTCAAGCAAGAGCAGACATTTAAAAGTGAATGATCATTCCAGTAATTATGGGACTATAAGGTGCTACAGGACCTCATTTAGAACTCACGCTGTAGAACAGATTTCCCATTATCCTATTTTATATTATATAAATATAGTTTGTACCTGGAAATGGAAATGTGTGGGCCATTCTGTAGATTAATGTTACCACCACTGCTAAATGATTACATTAAATGCAGAAACATACATATAGGGCCTTGGCAAAAAGTCCAAGTGGGCAACAGAACAGTGTTATTTACTCAACGAAAGCTATAACGATAAATATTTGTTGACAGGGGTTTTTTTTCACAGCAAAAATGTTGACTTTAACAAAAAAAGCTAAACTCCTTTTATTCATCACCAAGGAATAAAGGAATAAAAAGCAGCAAATGGACAATGATCTCCTCCAATGATCTGAATTCATCTGCAGAATCCCAAATTGAAGCGCCACCGCCCAAAATATGACTTGGTCAGATTTTCATTTAGCCAGTAGACCTGTTGCACTACCGTTAATAAGACAAAATATCTGGAATGCCCCCTGTTGGCTGGCTGCAGTGTAGGTCATAAACCCGGGACCTCCATGTAAGCAGATAGGACGTGGGCCAAACTAAAAAAACACAATTTTCCAAAATTTGGTTTCTATCATGCTGATGTATGTTCAAGGGTTCATTATTATGATGAGTTCGGATTCAGTTGGTTATTTGATCCTATGAAAACGGGGCAAAATGCCATGATTGACAGCTGTATTTGATTGGCCGGGCAGTCTATGAGTGGATTTAGTGAGCAGAGTTGGCCTGTTGTGTAACTGCAGAGCAGAGTGACATGGAGTCGTTGTGTGTGAACAAGACCTTTCATTAATCTTGCAAAAGACAACAACAACAACACCGGTAACCATGTTAACTATGTAAAGAAGGCAAAAAGTTTTAAAAATCTTTAGAATTCGTAAAAAAACAATATGGATGAACAAAATAGACTAAATAAGATCAAGAATTAACAGACCAAAACTCAGTTGGAATGTCTTAACTTTTTGTATACTTAAATCTAACTAAAATTTAACTAAAACTAATAATACTAAAAAGTTTGGGATTATTTAGTGTATGTGTTGTAATAATCGCTGGTTGAACATGGTCAGTGCTCAAATTCACCCCTTCATCTGTTCCTTTCAGAGGTACGAGGTGAATTTATCAAATGAATTATGATCTGTATTTTAAAGGGAATGCCACCTATGAGTATGTTTTCACAGTTTATTATTGGTCCCTGGTTTCCAGAATGGTGATTTTGTCAATGTTGTAAAGTTGTTAATACCCATATTCATAATGTTATTATTTATATTGATAACATCATTATTATCATCATCTTTGATAACTGGACAATAGTTGAGTCTGTACCCCTACTTATACCCAACAAAGGGTAAGAACATAAACGGACGCCCTTTGTCTGTCATGCACATCCTCTACAATGTGACTGTTGCAACCGGATGATGAAATCACAAATGCTCATTGGAAATAATTCAACCAAAAACCATTAAGGGTCTAGACAACCGGGCAACACAAAGTCCAACAATGAATACCACCTCTGCAGAGTGTGGCCTTTTGGCTGCAGTGTCTGTGCATGTCTCCAATCCTGTGCAACAAAGTGCATAAGTGGACCCCAGAGGAAAACTGTCACATCACTTTACTGGAGATGACAGCAGTGTGGCTGATCCTGCAGGACTTTGACTTACTGTGTAACATGCATGGATGTCCTGCAACGAAAGGCAAACACACAAATGGCATAAAGTACATCGACTGGCTAGGCAGTGTGTGATCCACACCACAGGATACATGCTGTGGATATACTATAGTGTAGTACTGGAGCCTACAAACAATGGGGCAGCCATTAGGTCTAGGATTTGGCTATGGGAAGAATGTGAGATCAATTTTGTTTCCCTTCAAGTCTGCCAATGAAAACACTATACTGTATTTCTTTCCCCCTTCCTTCCATGTGTCCTTGTGGATACTTGTTAAGGCCTTATGAGAGTCAGATAGGTGGAAAAAGCCCATTTGTATTCAGATATGATTTAGCTACTGCAGGTACTACTATACCCAATCCCATCACTTAAATTTGGATTAAGATTGTAAAAATTGATTAAGAGCATATGTGTCTGAGCTGTGTGCAGAGTAGAGCCCAGAGCATGTGTTTCTGACTGATACAGGGTTGTACGTACCTGTGTTCATAGATCTAGGGTGATCATGCATAACCCAAATATGTATTTTGTATGTGCGCCTATATCCCTCTGTGTCTGTCTGTCTCTCTGTTTTTACTTTTCTTTGTTTGATTGTAAGTAAAAAACAGCTTGCAACCAATAAAGCATTGCCTGTCCCTCCTGGGCACCTCAGTCGCATTCTCCTATTTCAATATGAAATGATACATTAATCATTGGCTAGACTAAATTACATTTGTCCAGAAGAGTCCAACTTCTCACACACACAGAGAAATGTTCTCGAAAATACTCCTCAGCCTGACATGTGTGTGTGTGTGCGTGTGTGTGTGTGTGTGTGTGTGTGTGTGTGGGGGCTACGTACATACCTTCAAAGGATGAATTAAAAATAATCCAGTCTTCACTCTGTATTGCCTCTCCTCCCTTACTCTACTGTACTTTTCTGCTCCCCTAGGGATCTTAGTGTACTGGTTTAAACCCATATAAATCTTGTAAATCCATTATGAAACATGCCATAGATCTCTAAAAACCCACGCTCATAATCCTAATCCCAGGTTGTGGATTAATTTTATCCAGTGTTTAGATCTAATCCACTAGTCTCTAGTGCAGCAGCAGAGAAAGATCCATGTGTAATGATTGAAATCTCCCTAATCAACCTTTATTTTAATTTTTTTAATTTTTACTTGATAGTTAGTTAGAACACTTCTCTGTCACTCTCTGTATCGTTCTCCACTCCCTCTCTGTTTTTCTACCTCTTTTTACTCCATCCCCACAGGGAGCTTCCCATAGGGAAATATTCAGAGATGTAATGCTGTGTGCTTTTCATAATTTGAACATTTACACTCCACGGCATCATCTCTCTTCTCAATCAACAAAAGCAAACAAATCAATTAGACAAGATATCAACCATGTTTACTTTGCCACTTGACGGCAAACTTTGCTTTGGCGATGAGACACCCCCCCCCGCTCTGTCTTTCTCAAACAACCAAAAACAAAGTTGAGCATGCAGAAAACACACAACTTTGAAAGCATGTACGAATGCACACAAAAAACATACATTACATTACTGCAATGCACACACACACACACACACTCTCACACACACACTCTCTCACACACACACACACACACACACACATATACATTCTCTCACACACACGCACACACACACAATTGTGTTACCACTAATTGCATCAGTTCCATCAAGCCATTCTCAGACAGCCACAAACACAAATCAAATTAGCACTTCACATCACTTTGTCCCTTGCTGCAAATACTCCAATTAGGCCATGGTTCTGGGACTATCTTTATGCACATGCACAAGCTAACTTCTAGCTGGAATAGTCTGGGGTAGTCTGCAGTGGCACGACTTTCAGAAGTTTCGCTTGATTTTTAGTATTTTGATTAGATAAACTATGTGTGTATGAGAGCAGCAGAAGATAAGGGAACGTAGTCAGAGATAGTCAAAGAGAAGGGAGGAAAGGCTGAGATGGGCCTTGAGAATGCACTGATGGATTTTGTTGTCAGATTCACACATTTCAGATTTGGCTTATTATGTGACTCTGTCCCTGCAGGCTCCTGCACGCTTCTGCCTTGATACATCTTTTAATCTTTCCCAGTGTGTTTATGAGGATTGTATGTGCTTATTCTTGCCTGTTATTGTGTGTTTTAATTTGTGCATCCAGAGTTATGTTAATGTCCATGCATACTGGTTATGATTTCATTGGTCTCGCTTTGCCAGACCTTCCTCATAAGTGCCCTGAAGGAGGGTCTGGCTACTCCACATAGCATTCGGGGATGGGAAGAAAACCGGCTCTGGTTTGATGGCATTTCTTTAAACACACACAACCTGCACCTATAGCTGGTAGTCTCCAATGGCAATGTTGACAGTACATGCAAATAGGTTTAGTCTTGTTGAGAGAATCATGTGGAATAGAACTGAACTTGCGCTTAAAAAAAACAAAAAACATTTCTTTATCCATTTATGCTTACGGTTTGTCCCAAATCACAAAACACACATGTTTATAACTGCGGCCATTTTGACAGCCCTAATAAATAGTCTTTATAAATCAACCACACGGTAAAACTTGACTTAAATTAAGTGAATATTGCGGTAATGTCATTCGGCAACTGACCATATTGTCATATAAGGGGCGACCGTGGCTCAGCAGGTAGAGCGGGTTATCCGCTAATCATAAAAATTGTCAGTTCGATGTCCAGGTCCTCCAGTCTGCATATTGAAGTCTCCTTGGGAAAGATACTGAACCTGAAATTCTATGCAGTAAATGATTCGATTAGATGAGTAGATTGGCATGTTGCATGGCAGCCATCAGTGTATGAATGTGTTTGTGAACTGGGTGGAATAGGCATGTACTGTAAAGCACTTTGAGTGGTCGCCATTAAATGCAAGTCTATTCACCATTACCAAATCAGATAATTGACCATTTGCTAAACCACTCTCCCAAAATGCAATTGTCCAATCATGGCTCAGCAACCCGAACTAGGCATGGCAGGTCCGTCAAGCTTTCCACTTCTCTGCATGTTCTCCAATGCCAATGTAGTTTTAGTACGCAAGAGAGGTGCTATGAATTTTGAGTTTCATGTCAATAAGCCAAAAGCAGGGAAATCTGTTGATGTATGTTGTATTTCAGTGATAAATGAGGAGGATCGTACATGTCATCAGCTCAAAGCCAATCATTGCTAATGTGTGGAGTTGCTCCAGCATGCAAAGAGAAACACATTTGGAGGTGCACACAATTATAATAAGGCTGAATAATGTGTAGTATGTATACATTCTCTACATCCAAAAGACAGCTTTACCTTATAAATTGAGGATCACAATGTTCTTTGTGTAATTCTATGGTTGTATATGGAAGCAAAGGACCATAAAAACTGAAACGGTTAATTCAGTGGAGGTCTTATTGTATCTTCAAGCTCACAGATGCATAAATGTGAACATTACGTACTACAAATTGTGTTTTTTGGGGGACTTTTTATAATCTGAGAACCTATATTTCGACTAAGTGTCTTCCCTAAGTATAATACTTGAGATCACTCTAAGATCTGAGATGAAAGGCTTGCTGTAAAAGCATGATATTTTTCTGAGCCACTGACCTCATCGGTTCTGCCTGGTATAACATTTTTAAAAGCAAAATCATATAAACAGCACATCTATTGTCGAAATCCAGCCTGCTAAAAGAAGGCCGTTTACTCACCAAACTCTTGCATGAGCATTAGAGATGCACTCTGTATATTAATGTGAACCTGGTTTTCTTTGGTGTTTTCATTCAATATCTAAAGTCTCTTTTAGATAGACCTTAGTGGTCCCCTAATACTGTTTCTGAAGTCTCTTTTATATAGACCTTAGTGGTCCCTAATACTGTATCTGAAGTCTCTTTTATATAGAGCTTAGTGGTCCCCTAATACTGGAAGTCTCTTTTATATAGACCTTAGTGGTCCCCTAATACTGGGTCTGAAGTCTTTTTATAGACCTTAGTGGTCCCCTAATACTGTATCTGAAGTCTCTTTTATATAGACCTTAGTGGTCCCTAATACTGTATCTGAAGTCTCTTTCACAAAATTCAGCCTTGGTGCAGAATTCCAGCCTCTAGAGCCAGTCCCACAATGAGCTTTCCTTAGGATGTGCCATTTCTGAGTCTGGAGCTTTAAATGCTTTTGAGGAGAAGAGAAGGGGGGGCAAGATGGAGGATGGGGATGTGGCCTTGACCATGACTGCCAGGCTTTGCTTGTTTGCAAGCCATGATGTCGCTCTCTTTGTCATGGGCGGGCCACATTCTCTGGCAGAGAAAATGGAAGGTAACCTTTCACCTTATGACATCATGAGGGGCAAGATTCCAGATCTGAGCTTTCATGATTTTCAAAGGAAGAGCAGGATACCCAGGGCTTGGTTTACACCTATCATCATTTCTAGCCACTGGGGGACCATAAGCAAGCTGGGGGAACTCATATTAATAGAACTTGTGAAATTATTCAGTCTTTGTATATTGTATTGTATTTGTATATCTTGTCTAAAGTATCTCATGAGAGGAACCTGTCTTCTGGAATCTGAAGGTTTCGAGTGAGTCACTCAGATAACTGTTCTATTCTAATTTTCATGGTGATTGGAGGAGGACTGTCCTGGTTGACTATACAGACTCAGGAATGTCAGTCAGGGGCAGAAAGTTGGGGCATTGGAGATGACATCACATGCGCATGCACCCACAGAGAAGGGGTGTAAAGAGCAACAACAAGAGACACAGTTCCGAACTTTGTGTCAATTGCATTGAAGAATCTTAAAGATGAACTGAAAAAATAAACGTTGATAACTTGTTGGTTATGATGATTACAAACGAATTACACTAACAATTTCAATTAAAAAAATCAATATAGCTTTTTTTAAGCAACACAAAAATTGCGTTTGTTAGTATTAGAACGCTGACAATATCGATGACGTCACTGGCATGGTAGGACCTGCAAAGGTATATAGGCAACGGCTGCAGCATATTATATACACACGAAAATGAGTAATTTTAATGGCACGGATTACGCATTTGAGCCTGTGAGGGACAGGCCTGTAGTGTCTGACTACCACCACATGGAGGACGATCAGTTTCAGGCTCCACTTTCAGTACAGGATTGTTTGGGGGGGGAGTGACAGGGATCGGTGTGTGTGTGTGTGTGTGTGTGTGTGTGTGTGTGTGTGTGTGTGTGTGTGGGCACAGCTTACTGTCATTCACTCTAATTTATTGTATCCAAGCACATTATACATTTTAGGAAATGGACTGCTTATTTATTGTGTGCATTTAGAGAAAATAGAAAAACATGGTTAAGGGTTAAGGTCCTGTTCGTTTAAGAAAATAGAAGAGGGTAAATGGAAAATGTAATTGGACGAATTAATCCATTGGGATCGCTTGTTAGCTGAACATAGGAGAGTTACACCAGTTTGACCATAGATGCACGGAGGATTCACGAGTTTTGCCGTTTACTTTACTTTAGGCAGGTGCAGAGTTGGCAGATTTTTACTATGGAACTAGCAGCTGTTTGTGCATCAACAATCTGCTCTGAGACAGTGAACATCAGCTAGCTTCAGGGTTCTGTGGTTTAGTTAGCGGCTAGTAAACGCATTATTATCAATCTGTGATATTGTCGGAGTCTTGGTTTATTCATACAGTCTATGGTCGGAGTGCTAGCTTTTGGAGTTTGTCATAAGAGTGCTTCCAATGTATTTAGTAGCCCTTTCCCTAGGTTGGATCGTTTGGTATCTAGCTTGGTGTTGTGTCTCAATTCCAACTAATGCCCAGTGTGTCAGTCAGTTTTGTGCTATAAAGCCTATACGTTGGGCTTTATTTTTGTAAGTGAACATGTTTGTGTTTTGTGTATGTGACAACAATGTTACATCCAGCCCTTTGCCTAGTAGATTTGATAGTATGCTGATAACAGGTAAACATAGCTACCTCTCTGTCCACTGATCGTTTCAGCGCCCTGTCTGCGGCAGGTAGCATCGGTGGTGTTACTTGCCGGTGGTCTGACGGTCTGCCCTGTACTGGATCCTGAAGGTCACAGGTTTCAGTCTGTTGGACTTAACCCTCACCAGTGACGCTGTTGTGTCAAAACACGGCTCTCTAAATAGTATGTCGCTAAATACTGGGACTGTCGGAGGGCTAGCCCGTTTTAAGGCAGCTAGCTGCTAGCCATGAGTTGAGGACTGTTTTTGTCCTTGTCAAAGGTAGCCTGTGGAAATGTGTCGTAACCCCAGCTGCCTTAGCCCTATACAGTTCATTACTGCAGCCAGGGGCAATACAGTATGACCCCTCAGACTTCTTGGTTTCCGTTTCCTCAGCCATATGTCCGCTAGCCTCCGACTCTTTGTATGCTGTTCATATGGCTGCGCTGCTAGTGCTAGTTAGCCACGGAGTAGCTTACCATGCCAGTGACATAGTAGATTGTGGAATTCCAACATGGTGGCGCCCGTGTAACAACAACAACACTTTCAACTTACCATTTTATCCTTTTTAACAAATTCACCCGTTTTAATAATTGTACCAATGAAAAGAAATGAAATACATCTGTTATATCACCATTATTCAAATTACAGTTCAGTTCATCTTTAAGGAGTTTGAAGAAGGAATTGTCAGGACTAACAGGGAAGGACACCTTACAGGAGGAAATTATGCAAAGACAGGGAAAGGATTTGACAGGTAACTCCACTGTTGCATGGCTAATAGGAACTATTGACCCCATCTTGTTAATAATTATGGTAGTAATTGTTGTATTAGGATGTTTTTTTCCTATCTTCCTAAGACTTTGATATTAAGATCTGATTACTAACATTTCTTTGGTACAGAATGCAGTTAACCATGTACATGTGCATACGATTCTTCAAAGGTTGATAAAATAATGTGCAGTGGATGTAAAAGCAGTATGATCAAGAACATGTGAGATTGATGAAGTATAAGTTTAGAACCAATGCTATCATGACAATGAATAATGTGGTCGCCCCAAAGAATCGTCTGGCAGCAATTTAACAAGTGGGATCGTAGGGGAATTTTCCTGGCAAAGAAACAGCAAATCAGGTTTTTCGCGCTCTACCATGATTAGCAAATCATGTATTTTGTATTATTCAAATGTACTTCGTGAACAATAATGTAAATCACAATGCATTGCATGATGTATTAGATTTTAACTAGAATAAAAAGGGAGGATTGATAGGTTGAATATTCCTTCTGCATGTATCCAAATGTATTTTCATATTTTTATATCTTCTCTAAAGTATCTCATGAGAGGGAACTGCCTTCTGGAAACTGAAGGTTATGAGTCAGGGTCCCTGTGCGTGAGAAATGGTCAAGATTCAGATGTGAAGTGGGTAAAATCATAACAGGATGGGGCCCTGAAAGAGTCGCTGTCAGATCGACAATAACACACTTAGGATGTTTATCGGTGACCGGAGTCGCAGAGGCCCACAAGAGTAATGGTGTCTGTCTGATGATGAGAACCTCCTGAGTGGAGGATGATGTTAAGAAGGAGTGGTTCCAGACTGGAGGTCCTAAGGACTATAAAAGGATGTGTCGATTTCACATTCGTTAAAAATCATCGAGCAATGCATCTGATTGCATGACAACCATTCTTCCTTTCATGAAAGTCTGTTCACTGTGTGAATAAAGATACATTTAATCTAATAAAGTCACGGGATTCGTCATGTATGAAGTCTTCTCCATCATTTCCGATTCAATTATGACAAAAATAATGTAGGGACAGATAGATAGATTCTTCTCTTGTGCCATCAAGCCATTTGTCACAGTTCAAACTCTTTTCTCACTGCACCAGAATGTTGCTCTGAATGTATTACACATAAATAAATCACTCTGTGTGTCTTTGTGTGTCCTACTGATGTCTGAAGTTCAATCAATAGCTGGTATGATTTTGTGCTCAGGTGTAGACTAAAATGAACGGAGAAATAAAAAAGAGATGGACGAAGAGAAACAAACATTTCTATTTGAAGTGAATGTACCTCTAAAGTCCACAGTCCACTACATTTCGAGGAAGCTAGATGGCACACAGAGATAGAAACAATGCCAGGCAGCGAGAAACAGAGCAAAATACATGCGGAAGCCAGGATAAGTTAAGAGACAGATGGACAGTTGGACAGAGAAATCTAAAACCCGTTGAGACACAAAAATTGAATCCCCCTGACGACAAGCGAGAGACTGAAAGCAAAAGGAGCAAGGTTGCCTGTGCTCAGAATACAGAAAAGTCCAGTGTTTGAATCAGACTCCCTGGTGGACAAGTGTGTGCA
The DNA here is from genome assembly GCA_013375575.1 of Percina caprodes. Classification (NCBI taxonomy): domain Eukaryota; kingdom Metazoa; phylum Chordata; class Actinopteri; order Perciformes; family Percidae; genus Percina; species Percina caprodes. Next base: position 2,657,470 of record JABXJD010000062.1, read on the forward strand.
TGTTTGTGGACATGTCGGCTTGTATGCATAACATGAGTTTGTGAGTGTGTGTTTGAGAGGACCATACACTCAAGCTCAAGGTTTCCCATTCGAGCAAATCCAAACAGTCCATAGAGAGCACCAAGCCGATTCAACCCGAGGATCCTTCAACTTTTGGACAACTGCTGGACACCTGATGTCCTTTATCCTGGCCAACACACTCCTACTCCTACTAATGGCAATAACTAAATGTGTGCATGTTCATGTGCGCATGCACATGAGATTCAATGCACAGATGTGACATGAGAATATTTTTTCACCCATTCTTAACCGTATTCCCTTCATATTTCTTAATTTATCCCATGACAAACTCAGGAGGGGAACAGCCCAAAAGTCCACATTGATACGCAATGGAAACATTTAATTGTTAAATTGACACACTGTACTTCATTATACATGCACTTGATGCTGTGAACACTTTGGGCTGATGCTTGCCGTCATAGCAACCCATTCTCACTCCCATCTCATAAAATACGGACCATTGGTCAGGTGCTTTTGTCATTGTTATTGACGCTAAAAGTCTCCTTTAGCATCTGAAGGTGCTTTGTCGGGACTATTGCCGTCTGTTTTGACACTGTTATGTTAAGGAAAAGATTGTGGGTGGGCTTACGCTTCCGTGACACGCGGTAATAACCGGCCAGTTAAAGAAGAAAGCAACTGTAGGAAAGATGGCACCCAGGAGACGAACCCCGGTCTCCTGGGCGAAAGTCCTGTGTTTGACTCATCCACCATCTCAGCCAACCTCCCTGCATGGAATTTCTGCCTTACATAGTACTCGCTAACCCCGTGTAGCTGCTGCTCTCCCTAGTACGTTATACAAACACGCTGAAGGGCGCCTTTTTTCGCCCCTTTAGATGCTGACAGCCACTGTCCAAATGTCCATATTTTACGAGTTCAGAGTGAGGAAGGGTGGAACCTAGGGCTAGGCAATATGGCCAAAATCTCAACATAGCTCATTTCATACGTGGATAACCATAAATATCACACCACACATTGATCAAGGAATAAAAAGTAGGGGTGTCAATTGATTAAATATTTAGTCGCGATTATTGGCATGATTGTCCATAGTTACGTTGCGATTGATCGCAAATTAATCACACATTTTTTTATCTGTTGTAAATATTCTTTAACAGGGATATTTCTCAAGTTTTTCAGTTTTTCACAAGAAAGGATGAGGATGTAAAGCGTCATCCAGTTGACATGCATTAATGCCATTTGGCGGCTGCTATTTTAACATTGCGATTGATACGATATACAAAAAGAATAAATCTTTTTCCATTTTCATTTTATCTTTTTCTTATATGATCATATCATATAAGAGGGAACTGTGGCTCAGGACGTAGAAATTTTGGCTGCTGCACACAGAATTCACACAAATGTGTGCACATGGAGAGCGCACACACACACACACACACACACACACACACACAACACAAAGAATGCCTCTAAAACCTGAATAATACTGGAATATCCCACGTCTTAATCGGAAAATGTTATATTCAGAAAAGAAACTTATTTTGAATATCCAATATGCTGTTTACGTGACCTATATCAAATCCGGAATATTTTCATGTTTGGAGTAATAGTGGAATATTGTTGTGCATGTAAACATGCTGTCAGCGTCATTTCAACGCTTTCCATTATTTTCTATAAGAGCAGCCGTGTAATGCACTCTTGTAGCGTCGGGGCTTTGAAGAAGCGGGCATTGAGTTAATTTGCATAAAGATGAATCAAGACAACTTCATGCAAAAGCTTTTAAGCTGACCTTTGTTGATCTGAAATGAAGTCAGATTTAGCAACTACGTGGCCTATTTATTCATCGCTTAAAATGTTTTTGTAAGATAAGCAATCGTATTCTGAATGCCACCATCGTCTGTTTTAAAATCCAGGAGCAGCTAGACCCACGTGACGTGTTCATCCAATCAGCTGTAGCCATTGTGGTTGTAGGAGGGTGTAGACTGTTTTCTTTGCTTGTCAGTGGTCATTGAAGAGAAAAACAAGCGTGCAATGATGGGAAGATTTTTGAGCATTTGGGAAAACATTATTTAAAAAAAAATTAAAAACAATATATTATCAGGTGTCCAACAGGGGGAGAGCGAGAGAACCAGAATGCACACAACAGTGGCACAAGTATTAACCCTTGTGTTGTCTTCCCATCAAAATTGAAAAATTGAACACTTTTGTTATATTGATGTTTTTAACTTTTTCTTATGTTTTTGTCTTTTTTTTTTACATTTAACACTACATGACACTAACTTATTAACTTTAGTTTCACAGTTATTTTTGGAATTTATGGTCAACAAACCTCATTTATAGGAAATTGTACCTATTGTTTGAGTTAGAAAAGCAGAAATTAGGAATTATTTACACTAAAATTAAAGGAATGGATGTTGATGGATAATCACAGACTGGAATATGTCAACTTTTACTCAATATTATTTCAAAACCACTTCAATTTGTTTTCAAATGCTATAAAATTTAATAAGACAGCCCAAAATTAATGAAAGTAGAGATTTGTACTTGCCAAAGAGCGTTGTGTGGAATCAATCATGTTATTTTGGGGAATTAATAAGAACATTGATATAGGAAAACTGGTCAATTTGACCCGAGGACAACATGAGGTTTAAAACTACTGATGAATTTAGATAGCACATGACAGTTTTCACATTGTCATTGCACACAGAAAACAAGCTGTGGTGCAGAGTTGTATCTAACTAGCTACACCATTCCATGTCCTGGCCATCCTTAAAACGTTGACACCAAAAAGTGAATGTCCAATACTAATAATACCCGCAGGTAGTAGGTTACACAAAGTCATGATGAAAATGAAACGGGCCTATCCGAGATGTTGAGGAGACAAAGACACTCCATAAATACAAAATTACAGGTATGTTATGTTCTGTAGCATACCCCGAACTTACCACTAGGACTTAACAGGGACAATGTGCTGACAGATTGTGTTGTTGATGATGAAAGAGAGACACTCTTTCAGAGACCATCTTTCCCCCAGTTTTCCTCATTTGTCTCCATTGTATTTTTTTTTTTTTAAATAGGGAACACAAAAGCGCTTTGCCGTTAATAATTCATGAAACAGACGTGAAATAGCCTGTACATCAACGGTGGGAATGCTTCTCTTTGAACTCGTTCAGTCCAGGCATTGTTTTTTTGTTTTTGTTTTTCTGCTCTTCTTCTTCTGCTCCCACTGCACCTGTTTGTACGGTAACACATGCAGACGCAGAGATCCAGAGCCTTGAGGCACTCCATCTACACACAGGAGACCAATTACAACAACATCAGGATGTGTGACCCTTAAAGAATTACTCTAACCCAGCAGGAGGAGGCTGGGAATTTCAGACAAGGACATTGCAAAAATTGTTTTTGTCTCTTGCAATGGGTAAGCAAAGTTTCACTATACAGCTGAAAAATGTCTGGATAAGACTGTCATGTATGCACTATTTTGTCTTTGGTCCTCTGTTTAGTTGTCACTATCTTTCTTATTGTATCTCCCCTTCCTTCCTGCTCTCCCTGGAGGCCATGGTAGGAGTAGTTCAATAATGCACCCTACCATCCACAGTTTCAGGGTCAGTTATTTTTACATTCCATTAACAATCCCTTAACTAGGTGAAGTGTAATTAGAGAGCAGAATCTTACTTAAGAACCGAGAGGCACCAATCATTCACTGATGGAATTGGAAGGAGGCCTTAGCGGCAGCAGTGGGGCAGACAGCACTTTGAAGTGAGGCATTTGAAAAAAGGTGCCTGCGATTGATTTCACGCAAACAGGTCTGGGAACTTCAAAAGGCTAAAGAAGGTTTTCCTGGGCTTAGAATTTACCACTCAAAAAAAAAAAAAAAACCCAGAGAGATAAGACCAGGTTCAAGGTAGGACATTATGTTGCAGAGGAGTAAAGTGAGTCTTCAGATGGGCAAGGAGCATTTCACTAGGACAGGCAACTGGACAGAACAATGATTGACAGTTGAAGTTTGGAAAAATGTAGGGAACTAAGATCGGGACACTATTAATAGAATACATCTTCAGATCCAACACATGTTCTGAGATGTGCTACACTCAACACATCCTTACCCCCAGCACGTCAAAAAGACACGCTTTTGGCATTTGTTACTGATGTAAAAGTCTACGTTAGCTATGGGGCGTCACTTTCCGACATTCTGGGTCAGTCTGATTTTGCGCCATATGTACATTTAAAGTGTGGCATGTGTGGGTGGGGTTAAAAAATGTATCGTTGAGTGACGTGCGGGACAATAACAGGGCACAAACCCCGGTCTCCAGGCTGAAAGTCCTGTGTTGTTTGACCCCTCCACCACCACAACCAACCTCTTTGCGTGGATTTTCATACTACTCATACTACTTCGTTCTCAATACTTTGCCGTCTTACTGCGCTGTGGTCGAGACCCTAAAGGGTGATTTTTTGCTGTGCTATCTGATGTTAAGAGCCACGCTTCCCTATTTGATGGCTTGGGAATGAGAACGGGTTTGCTTTACATAAAAACTAACCAACATGTCACAGAGACAGAGGCTGGTCTAATACACGCATGCAGGATTTGATTTTTGGCACCAATATTGGCTGTGTTGCAGCCCATTTCTTTAAGCCAAAGCTTTTCCCTGTTAGGTCCTGACTTTCCAGCTGCACCAAACTGCTCTCACTCCTGTGACAAGCCTGTCAATTAATCCAGCCAAAATGCAGTCAAAGAAAAAAGTGGCCCATATCAACCAGGCCCCTGAAAGCTTGGATTATAACATCAACCGGGGGATTTTACCGTTCCTTGTGATGGATTTCTTGCCTGCTCCACAGCCTGCCTTTTGACAGCTAATTATTTCATTAAACATCTTTCAATGGCTCTTTTCGTTTATCTTTCAATGACTTTAGCTGGTTTAAATCCCACTGATGCACAGACTCCTCTGTTTTCAGGCAGTCTGAGTCTAGAGCGTTGTCAGAACATATTGGTCTTGTTTGATGGGACTTTAGTTAAGGTTTAATCAGTCATCTAGCATTGATTTAGCATTCTTGCTTTGGGGGGTTGGGGGGTACTGTTTATGTTTGCATTTGCAGGAGATGATGTGTTGCGGAATCTTATGAAGGCAAAGAAATCTCTCTCATATCTCTCTGTGACACCATCTTCGATGGTCTCACCACAGCTAAGGCCTGAGGTGCACCCTTGACATGGTGCTCTTTGGATGCTTTCACATAGACCTTAGTGGGCCCCTAATACTGTATCTGAAGTGTCTTTTATATAGGCCTTAGTGGGCCCCTATACTGTATCTGAAGTCTCTTTTATATAGACATTAGTGGTCCACTAATACTGTAAATGAAGTCTTTTTCCTAAAATTCAGCCTTGGTGCAGAATTACAGCCTCTAGAGCCAGTCCCACAATGAGCTTTCCTTAGGACGTGTCATTTCTGAGTCTGTAGCTTTAAATGCTTTTGAGTAGTAGAGAAGGGGGGGCAAAGTGGAGGCTGGGGGTGTGGCTTTGACCAACTGCCACTCTGCTTCTTTGAAAGCCATGATGTCTCTCTCTCTCATGGGTGGGCCAAATTCTCTGGGCGAGCAAAGCAGAAAAAGAGAACCTTGCCTCTTATGACCTCATAAAGGGGCAAGATAAGATTCCAGGTCGGCCCATCTGAGCTTTTCATTTTCTCTTTTACTTTTTACGTACTGTCACCACACATGGACACCGGAAAATCATATTACATTGAAAAGGTTTTAAGAGATATTTAGTTGAAGCTGGATTTTGAAGCTGACACAGAATAGGTCATATTTATAACATTATTTCTTATTTTTTTAGTTGAAAATAGCTATTTTGATACAGATTTTTACATATTTTATTTTATTACATAAGTTATTTTTATACCATTGAGGTACGGTGGCCGACAGGGGCAAACGCCCTGCAATTTAAGAAAGCACATGCACTGTAATGCACTGTAAACCAGTCATTGAGATCCAGTAGGTTTATAGAGACCGTGGGATTTATCAAACTGAATAATTCCCGCCCGAACAAATAAACAAAAAACTGCTTACTCCATCATGTTGTTAGTAAGACATCTGCTGAAAAAGTTGTAATCGTTAGCCATACTCATTAGCTCAAAAACATTCAAAACACTAAAGTACAAAGACATAGTGGACCAGATGCAAGCTTTTATTTTGAAAAAAAGCTCAGTGACAGCAACAATGCATTAGAGGGCATGAGACAGAAGCATATACTATATATTATTAATATATTATTTTTATAATATCAATTTAATATACAGACTATGGACAGGAGGCATGAGACTGGAGGTCTCCAGGTCGCAACCTAACCAGACTCTAACCTCAAGGCAGAGCGTTCTCTCTCTCTCTCTTTCCCCCGTGGGGTCGGAGATTAGCTGTTCCACTTAACGCTCCCTCTAGAGGCCTAGAGAACTTCCGTTGTGTAATGTGGATGCAGCGTTTTTTTGTTGCATCTGCTTTTCTTTATGCATCGTTTCTGTATTTGCATTGCGTTTGTGTATTTGGTTATGTGTATTTGCAGTGGGTTTGTGTATTTGGTTGTGTTGTGTGTATTTGCATTGGGTTTGTGTATTTGGTTGAGTTGTGTGTATTTGCAGTGCGTTTGCTAAATGCTGCGCATACATTTTGCCAAGTCAATGAAGTTGTTTTTCTTTTATTAATTTGCTTGTGTGTTGTCCATTTGCATGTGTTTTGTAAATTGCAGGGCTTCTGCCCCTGTCTGCCACCATATTGAAGCATAATAAAGCATGTTCATTAACCTTTGAGAAGCCTGTCTGAATTTGTGTTTTGAGGCCGGCTGAGTGTCCTCTTTTTTGGGAATCAATATATGGTCACCCTACTCAAACAAAAACACTGTAATGCAGAAAGGAATATCAGAGAAGAATCAAAAGGAATCAGCTTTTCATTAGGAGTGTATTTATTCAATTCAGAATGTTATGTGGGGGATAACATTCATAAACAGAGATTGAATTACTGGTCTGATCACTGACATTCATTTCAATCATTCACAGACCCCTCACTTTATAATAAAACAAACTAGTATTGCACTGCTGTCTGCCACCAATCAGGGAGATCTAAAAAGTTATACTTTCTGCATACTTGCAAGGGTCTGAACAGTTCTGTATGCATGCACCACCTTCACATTGAAAGTATGTACGAACAAATCTGTAGCACAGAATCTTCAAACTATACATGCTATACTGAGCAAATCGGTAGATTGTCAGCTAAGCCAGTCATAGCAATGGCATGCTTCTAGTCTAGCTTCTACACTTAGCGACAGAAGTGAATACAGTCAGAATCAGCTCCTCTGGGTGCTGATGACGGTGTGCAGGGGGTGGCTGGCATTTTCAGTAATGTCCAACAGTTTGTCCAGTGTCCTCCTCTCTGCCACCGTCACCAGTGAGTTCAGCTTCATGCCGACCACAGAGCCGGCCCGCCTGATCAGTTTATCCAGCCTGTGGGTGTCCTTCTTCGATATGCTGCCCCCCCAGCACACCACAGTGTAGAAGAGGACACTGGTGACCACAGACTGGTAAAAAATCCACAGCAGTTTGCTGCAGATGTTAAAGGACCGCAGTCTCCTCAGGATGTTCAGCCTGCTTTGTGTCTTCCTGTACAGGTGGCTGATGTGTGTTGTCCAGTCCAGTTTGCTGTCCAGCCACAGCCCGAGGTGTTTGTATCATTCAACTGCCGCCACCTCAACTCCCTCTAGCAGGACCGGTCATGGTCTTGGTCTGGACCTCCCAAAGTGAACGACCAGCTCCTTCGTCTTAGAGGTGTTGAGCTGTAGGCAGTTAGTGGACACCAGAGAGCAAAGTCCCCCACCAGACTCTGATACTCCTCCTCCCTGATACACCCAACGACGGCTGTGTCATCTGCGTACTTCTGCATGTGACACAGCTCAGAAGTCCGAGGTGTACAGCGTGAAGAGAAGAGGGGCCAGCACTGTGCCCTGGGGGGCTCCAGTGCTGCTGACCACAGTGTCAGACATGATGTCCTTCAGCCTGACATACTGTGCCCTGTCAGTGAGGTAGTCTCTGATCCAGTCTACCAGATAGGGGTCCACTCCCATCCTGATCAATTTGTCCTGGAGTATAGGGGGCCGGATGGTATTGAAGGCACTGGAGAAGTCCAAGAAGAGGACCCTCACTGTGCCGTTCCCCTTATGCAGATGGGAGTGGACCTGGTGTAGCAGGTAGAGGATGGCATCCTCCACACCAACATCTGGCTGGTATGCAAACTGCAGGAGGTACCTGGGGTCTGAGGAGGCTGAGGAAGAGAAGTGAGTGCCACCGGTCGGAAGTCATTCAGCTCGCTGGGCCTGTTCTTCTTGGGAATTGGAACGATGCAGGATGTCTTCCAAAGGGTGGGCACTCTCCCTAGCTGCAGGCTAAGGTTGAAGATCCGATGGAGCGTCTCCCCCAGTTCTGCAGTGCAGGTCTTCAGCAATCTCGGACACACGTTATCCGGGCCTGCTGCTTTCCTGGGCCGGAGCTTCCTCAGCTGTTCTCTGACCTGGTCTGTGGTGATGTTGGGCGGGGATTGTATTGTGGTGTTGGGGGGGAGGTGTGTAGAGGGTGGTATTGTGGTGTCGAGGGGAGGTGTGTAGACTGGGGTATGGGGGTGTCAGGGGGGAGGTGTGTGGAGGGAAGGAAACATTGCTGCGGTGAGGGTGGGGATGGGGATGGGGGGGCAAGGGCTGTTTAAACCTGTTGAAAAAGTTATTCAGCTCCTTGGTCCTCTCCATTGTCCCCCCTATAGTTCTGGTCTTTGTGTTGTGACCTGTGATGGTCCTCACACCTTCCCAGACCTCCCTCATGTTGTTCTCCCTCAGCTTCTGCTCCACCTTTCTCCTGTAGCTGTCCTTAGCTTCCCTCACACAGTGTTTCACCTCCCGCTGTGCTGCCTTCATGCCCTCCCTGTCTCTGGTCCTGAAAGCAGCCTTCTTCCTGTTGAGCACAGCCTTGACCTTCTGTGTTACCCATGGCTTGTTATTAGGGTAACAGCGGACAGTCTTGATGGGGGAGACCACGTCTGCACAAAAGTTCAGGTAGTCCGTCAGACAGTGTGTCATCCCCTCTATGTCCTCACCATGCGGGTCGATCAGCACATCCCAGACTGTGGTGTTGTAGCAGTCTCTCAGGGCACTTTCCATCTCAGGGCACCACCTCCTGCTGGTGCGAGTTGTCACCGGCTGTTTTTGGACCAGGGGGGTGTACAGTGGCTGGAGATGAACCAGGTTGTGATCAGACTTCCCCAGTGGGGGGAGGGGAGTCGCTCTGTATGCATCCCTTACATTAGCATACAGGAGATCAATTGTCACAGTCTACAGCCTGGTAAAAAATGGCCAAAGTACAGTCCAAAGTTGCATGATTAAAGTCCCCAGAGATGATCATGAAGCTTTTTTTCACTCTCAGGGTGCTGTGTCTGCATCGTTGCTGTGACAGAGTGAATCTTCTCACAGGCAGTGGCTGCGTCCGCTCTCGGAGGGATGTAAACACAGAGCGTAATCAAATGGCTGAACTCCCTCGGCAGATAGTATGGCCGCAGGCTAACAGCTAGCAGCTCGAGGTCCCGGCAACATGAGGCTGTCTTTATGGAGACATGTCCTGGGTTACACCAGCGGTTGTTGACATACATAATGAGTCTCCCACCTTTGCTTTTTCCACTTGCCTGTGTGTCTCTGTCGGCTCTCACGGCAGTGAATCCAAGCTGGTCCACGTTAGCATCTGGTACAAGGTGATTTAGCCATGTCTCCGTAAAGATGAACAAGCTGCTCTCACGGTAAATCCGCTGGTTGTTACAACCACTATTTCTAGTTATAGTTCCATTATCTTTATTGTGCTACTGTTCATCACACCCCCAACCGGTATCGTCAGACACCGCCTACCAAGAGCCTGGGTCTGTCCGAGGTTTCTTCCTCGCGACTGCTTCAAGGAATTACTAGAATTGTTGTGGTTTTGTAAATTATAGAGTGTGGTCTAGACCTTCTCTCTCTGTAAAAGTGTCTTAAGCTAACTCTTGTTATCATTTGATACTATAAATAAAATTGAATTGAAACCAAAATAGGCTGATACTTGATATAAAATATACGTATCACTACAGAAATCATTCATGACCTCTCACATGGATGCAATTCTCCGAGTTGGCATGGATGCAAAACTCAGTAACTTCCTTTTGGCCCACCAAATTCATCAACTGTAGGCTCTACTATCAAAGTAAGGCTAACGCAAAACAATGTGTGCCACAAGCTTTGTGTGGAAATCCTTCAAAAGATTGAACAACGGTGATGCAAAGAGTGCCTCGCACCAGCAGACTCTAAAAACTAACAGAATATGGAATCCATCTCAGTTTAGTGGACTGTCTTTGAAAATGTCAAATTACTTAACTCATTTTGTTTATGTATGCTATGAAACATTGACAAATATTACTTCCATAAGGGTGTTCTCAGCAGACATTAACAAAATGGATTTGTCCTTGTTGCATTAAGTGCTGATTGAAATATAACATAGCATTTTGACTGTAGCTGAAGTTGTACCTTAAAACCAAGTCACTGTACCTTGATGAAAATGTTTCCTTTTGGGATAAATATGAATCCCTAACATCCACCATCTACCACCCTCGACCTTTATGCCTTTGTTTTCTGCCTCAGCACATAAAAGACACACTACTTGCTGAATTGTCACTGAACGCTGGCATTGGAAGTAAATTGTAAGATGCAGAATCTTCCAATATAAATTACTCAGGATACTGGGCTGCATTTTTTTTAACTGTAACAGTCAAAAGATTTAAATCTTTTTGACACAAGGTGCAACATGTTACCCTTGAACAAAACAGCTCTAGTTACACTGAGCTATTTTGCCCAAGGCGTTTTGGCAGCCGGTGGATCTAAACCTGAAGTGTTTTTCCCACAAAAATGCAGTACTCTGGCAGATTTCTCCAATCAGTCTGCAATTTCAACAGCATTTCACGCAGACATTTGAAAGGAAGGATACGCAGGTAGCACAGATAAAAACCTGTACTCTGCTACACTGCAGCAACAGTTGTTAGAAAGTCACTAGTGTTGTATTTCACGCAGAGCTAAGCAATCTAAGACAACTTATTAACAACAAATGTGAAACCTGGATGATTGATGGCTTCCACGGGGACATTTCAGCTCTAAACAAGGTATCACGCACTTACCGACTCGCTCTCACATACACAAACACTATACACACGGACACACACACACACATATCACACTTTCAATCCGTTTTGATTGTCTCTCTCCAACTAGTTTATTTGACTGGCCATCACTGTCTCTGGCTTGCTGTGTTGCATTCTTTACAAGAGAGTGTCTCTTTTGCTTCATGTCTGCTTTCCCACTGGACCCTCTCTGCACTCCAATTAGGTTTGTCACTCAACTTCTGTGGATGGGATTAAGGGAAAGACAGCGGAGGGAGGGAGGGAAGGGAAGAGATAGAGAGGGAAGGAGGGAAGGAGGGAGGGAAATAGATACTGTAAAAAGGGAGAGATAGAAATTTGGAGAGCGCGAGGTGGAGCAGCTTTTAAAAAACATAGGGAGGGATCAAGAAGGTGTGTCAGGGAAAGAGACAAGAAGAATGAGAGCAAAGGGAAAAGAGGGAGAGTGACTGCAAGCAAGGGGGTTATGAGTGAACAGCTGGATTTGTCCTGGAGGACTTCTGAATAATGTGGTGCCATTAAAGCGGGAGTCATAAACTCACTGTCCTCTCTTCTCCTCGCCGCACCTCACTGCCTATTTTCCCTGTTTTATCCTTTTACTTTAATATTCCCATAACGTGCATACAGAATGCTCTTGCATATTCTCTACAGCAGATTTACAGCTAGTCAAACCACATATGGACAATAAGCTGTGATGTTACCTTATACCCCAGCCATTGTAGCACATAGTAAAAATGACAAAGCGCTGAACGTTTCTGACGAAGATGTATGGTCTTGTATGGCTTTAGGCAGCCCTACGTACAGTAATATTGTATAAATATTTGATAGTTCAGATGTTGCGTGTATATTATGTTGATGGTGTTGTTGTTGCTGAGGCAAGGGAGCGATGGAAAAACAGCAGGAGGAGGGCAAACACCGGTAGCAGTTAGACTGTTAAGAGTGCTGGCTGATGACCTGGCGATGAACTTCATATTGCAAAGCTGCTCACTTTAGTAGAAAAAATGCATACATCAAAAATGAATACATTAAAGAGTGAGTAGGAATAGTCAAAGAAAGCACAACAACAGCCATAGCAGCTGCAGGAACTAGCACACTGACATGGAAGACATTAATCTTTGCTCTTTTCCCATCCTGCTTGCTCTACAGTTTTATGCATGAAAGGCGACAGAGAGAGGGGAATGACATGCAGCAAAGGGTTACAGGTCGGAATTGAACCCACAACAGCTGTGACGAGGACTGAGCCTCTGTACGTAGGGCACACGCTCCACCAGTTGAACCACCCAGGCGCCCCAGAGAGCATGGCATTTTAAAAACAGTAACGTTTAAAACAAGTAAGGCTTATAAAAATCCAGACTATGAGTCCAAAGCTTTGCTGGTGTCACTGTGAGGCTGATGCTGCAGTGCTTTGAGCTAAATGCCATCATCAGCATGCTAACATGCTCACCGTGTCAATGCTTCATGTTGGGAAGATGGAGTGTTTACCAGGGGGAAAAGTACCCAAATATTGTACTCAAGTAAAAGTACTTAAATAAGAGCAAAGGTAGGGAGTGAGGTTAAAATGTAGTCAGAGTCTTGCATACATAAAAGGCAAAGGGAAGGGTAGGGGATGATATATGATACCACTGTTAAAATAAAGAAGTGGAACAACATTCCATTATATTCCATTTCCATAGAAGGGCACTTTCCAGCTTTTTAACTCATCATTAATTATAAATATACAACCGCCTTTCTCAGAGTAGCAGAATTACCTAGAAAACAGAAAACTCACGACAGGTGCAACAAGCAACATAATGTGACATTCACAAATAAAGTGGAATTTCTTATAAAATCAACTGCAAAATAATCATCAAGGCAGGTGACATGGAGCTAAACAATGGCAACAACACACTGACTGCAGCCACAAACACAAATATTAATGCCAAAGGAGAGACTGCACACTTTTTACACACCAGCTCTATGGGCCCAGATGGGGCTGCAGTTACACACCCCTCCCAGCCCCTGACACTCGGCCAGTGAACATTTAACATAACGTTACTTATCTCTTCACTGAGTCTAGTGTCAACTGTCTGGAGCTCTGCCCTCCTGTGGCAGCCGCTTCTGGATCTCTTTTCTTCTGTTTCATTCTCATAATTTTATCAAGAATGAATTATGAATTATTTTTTTTACTGTGTAACAAATAAACAAATTTTAAACTAATGTATTTCAATGGAAAGCATCTTTCATGATAACAGCACGATTACGATAGCGACTGTGGATCGTGTCCCCCAGAGCAGGCTGCTGCAGCCCAGTCTCATGGCAGTTCATGAAATGGTCGTCACCACGAAATAAACAAGAAAATCGTGTCCCTGTTTTTCAACAAATCAAAATAATGTGAGCATTTCACAAACTGCCGTGAGACCGGGTTGTCCAGTAATGAGAGTGAATGTAATCTGTTTCTTCCAACTCTCCTTTTTTATTATGTTCACCATCTTAATTTAGCGTGTTAGAATGCTAACATTCGCTAAGTGGCGGTAAATACCATGTATAGCTGAGGCTGATGGGAAAGTGAGTAGTTTTGCAAGTATTTGGTAATAAACCAAAGTAATGGAAAGACTGCAATTTCCTTTACCCGATGCGTTTGCTATGGAAAAGGTCAGGGGATCAGAGTTATCACTGTTCAACCTCTGGGGACAACACTCTGTCCTATTGTTGTTGAAATGTTTCAATAAAAACATAAATGTTAACCATATGGCGGCTGTAGACGAAAAGTCAGAGGATTACTAAAGTAATTAGAATGTATACTCTGGGGAACATGAATATCTACAGTGCAACAAAGTTTCATTGCTGAGATATTTCACTCTGATACACAGATGTGTACCTCGTGGTGGAGCTATGGAAAGTCAAGGGATCACCAAAATGTGTACTATGTATCCTCTGCCAATCATAAAGATTTGTACAAAATGCCATGGGCAACCCATTCAGTTGTTGGTTAGAGATTCCAGTCTGGACCCCACCAATCAGAGACATACCGCTAGCATGGGTGAAAAAGAATAGAAGATAAAGTGAGATAGAGGAAATGTGATATACCCTTTAGGGATACTATAATAAAAAATAAATAATAATCATTTGTTACTCCAGTTAATACATTTTGAAACTCGTAACAAACTGTGGGGGCTCGTCCGGGATCTCTCCTCATCACAACCATCGGGGGAGCAGATCCAGAGATACCAGAACCACATGCCCAAGGTGATAAGAAGCTGCGGCAGGCCAGTAATGAACCAGTGGGTATCCAAGGAGGGAGACCAAAGAGAAAAGGGATCTTCATCCTGCTTAGGAACCGCACTGCTGATCCTGAGGCCAGCGTACGCTACTAACCAGAGGGCTACATGCTGAACCTGTGGTCATCACATACCAACATCAGGGACCTCACCTGTGATTGAGAGGTCAACACGCATACACACATGACACTGACTAAGTCACTACACCACTGATTTACTGAACTAATAGACTACAAAGACTAGAACCACACACCATGTCAGCAACTCATAAGGAATTAGTTTGGAGCATCAAGAAACAACTATTCAGACTCTCAAGCAACGACATCTACCACGTTGCGAAAGACATTGCCATTGATAGTCAACATGAGGAAGAGCTGAATCCGAATGATGAAGAAGGCTGCATGGAGTATGTTGTCTCTTATATGCAATCTGACACCTTACTAGAATTTGAGGATGAAGGTATGGGTCAGTTGTTGGTGTTAAATGATGTGATATTTAAAGTAATTAATGCTGATGCTCCTGTTAATTTTCCAGTGGGTGCATTGAGTGATGGTAACACACATGTTACACCTAGTCACAGTCCAACCACTACAATCCCAAACTCTGCATCACAACCCCATTCTCACACTAACAGCACAGTTATGCCGACACAGTCTCACCCTAACACTCATACCAATGCACCAACACAGTCTGTAGAAGAACTGAGACAAGTGTATGAAGAGCTGGGTGAGAAACTGCGGCAGCATGAATCTACAGCAACCCCACCAACCACAACCTACCCCCACCAGGGTGAATCAGGGTTACCTTGCATGCCACAGATGATCTTGGATAGACCAGTAGTACTGAAGGACCTCTCCTACTTGCAGCGCAGTGTCTTCAAAGTACATGGTGGGCAAGTTGGAGATCAGAACTCTGATTTAAACTACAACAACATCAGCAAGCAAATCGATGAGGGAATTAAAGAGGGCTTTGCAGAAGCAGAGGTGGTCAGGAGTGTTAAGGATCATCAAACCAGGGGCCTTTAAGGAGATGCTCGTAAACAAAGATTCAATTACAGTATCTGAACTCAAAGGTTTCCTCAGATCTCACCTTGGAGAGAAAGCAACGACCGAGATGTTCCAGGCAATCAGACAAAGAATCACCACAGCCGTTTCTCTACCGCATGATTGGGCTCAAGCAGAAACTCATTTTCCAGTCCCGACAGACCAGTGCAGACATTGCATATGATCCCAAGACCATTCAGGAGGTGTTTCTCCATACTATCTATCAGGGTTTGGGGACAAAACATGCTGACCTTCGGCAGAGACTGAGACCTCTAACCTCAAACAGTCAAGTCACGGATGAGGAAATCCCCAACCCTTTGCCAGGTTATGCAAATAATTAGTGATGAGCATGAGCACCAGTGCAGATTGGGCCAAATCCCCCAACAAAAGGCCACACAAGCACACAGCGCCAAGGTTGAGACAGGAGATTGTAACAACAATAACAAGTCACAAGATACAGCATCAAACAATGAAAATCGCCAGACAATACAACAGCTCACTTCTCAGGTGGAGACTCTGACACACATGGTGGCTTCTTTGATTGAGCAATGGACAGCAAACACCCAGGTGCCCTACCCTCTAACTACATAAGCCCACATTCAGTCAACCCCCCCTTCCAGCCAATTCCCAGCAGACCTGTCCAATCCCAGCTGAGACCACCTACAGTCCCAGCAAGAGGAAGGAAATTTCTTTGTCAGAAATTCAACAGAATGCACAGGAGTGTAAACATTGCTTTGTATGTGGAGAGGCAGGACACAGAGCAGTGGGGTGTCTGCAGCAAGTCAAGGTGCAGGGAAACGGGAGCAGCTCCAGTCCCAAACAATAACAAGTAACAAACAAACAACAAGACACCCCAAACAAAACAAGCAAAAAAAACCAGCCTGTCCAGCCACTCTGACCAGCCAGAGTGTCCTCACCTGTAAGGCACCCTTAATTAGGAAGAAAAGTCTACTGAAATGTTTTATTGGCGGGTACCCAGCTACAGTTCTGTTCGTTTCAGGTGAGCATAATTGACCAACAATGGACTGACGCTCACATTCTTAATCACATAGTGAGACTTCTTTCTGAGCTTCTGGAGGAAAAACTTGGCGTCTATGCAGTCACTGGCCATGCCGTCCCATACAGCGGATGGGTTGAGCTTACAGTGAATGAAGACCCCAACCTCACCATACAGACCCCTTTCCTAGTCAGCCCGCTGCCACTGTCCCAGCCCCTTCTAGGAGCCAATGTACTCCAGGAGATCATCAGCAGGAAAGAGTCCTCAGGTGACGCAGTTGCAACGGTTGTCAGTCTTCTTTGCAGTGCATTTGGAATAAATGAGGAACAGGTAGAGGCCATTGTGAATTTCATCCAGGTACCTCCTAGGACGTACTCTGATCCATCCACTATAAGAGTGGGCCAAGACCATACTATCATTCCCCCTGACATGACAGCTCATGTATGGTGTAGGTTACCTTAAACTTTGATGTCTCTGACCCCATTGTCCTTTACGAATCAGCTAAGGGAAGCATTGTCTTAGGGCAGTTGAGTGTAGGAGAAGGCCTCTTGGAAATCAATAACAGCCAACGGCCCTATGTTAAGGTGCCCATCTCCAATCACTCAAAGTATGAGGTCACTCTGCCTAGGAGAACCTCTCTAGGAACCATCCAACATGTTGTCAAGGTCCTTGAGACCGATGCACCAGAGTCACACCAGGCTGAGACCACACCAAGAAAGATGACATCAGTTGAAACTAATGGTGTTGCTTCTCCCAGTACTTTTCCATCTGAGTCCTGGCTTCCCCCTGTCGATATCAGTCACCTCAGCCCTGAACCACAACAGACGGTAAAGGAAGTGCTCCACGAGGAATGTGGCGCGTTCGCCCGTAACAGCAACAACATCGGGTGCATCCCCTCCCTACAGATGGAGATCAGGACTAAGGATGACATCCCAGTTCAAAGGGCCTACGCATCCATCCCAAAGCCACTCTACAGGGAAGTTAAGGAATACATCCAGGAACTGTTGGTTAAAGAGTGGATAGTGAAGTCCCAGTCCCCTTATGCAGCCCCCGTCATCTGTGTAAGAAAGAAAGATGGATCCTTACGCCTGTGTGTTGACTACCGGCTCCTCAACAACAAAACCGTGCCGGACCGTCACCCCCTTCCCAGAATTCAGGATCTCACTGACTCCCTGCAAGGATATGCCTGGTTCTCGATCCTTGATCAGGGGAAAGCCTACCATCAAGGCTTTATAGCCGAAGGATCGAGGCACCTGACCGCATTCATAACCCCATGGGGGCTCTATGAGTGGGTCCGAAAACCCTTTGGGTTATCGAACGCCCCAGCGGCCTTTCAAAGGAGCATGGAAGGTATGCTTGACACGTTGAGAGATGAGTGTTGCATTCTCTACCTCGACGATGTGCTGTGCTTCTCCAGGTCCTTTGAGGAGCATGTGCAGGTGCTACGCATAGTCCTCCAAGCTTTGCAACCCATGGGGTAAAGCTGAAGCCAGAGAAATGCGAGCTCTTCCGCAAGGAGGTCCGATATGTTGGCAGGTTGGTGTCAGCAGAAGGAGTTAAAAGGGACCCCAAAGACCTTGAATTAGTGCGGGCACTGAAAGACAAGACGCCACAGACAGTTGGGGATGTCAGACAGCTGCTTGGGTTCCTGAACTATTATCAAACATACGTGCAGGACTTCTCACGTATAGCCAAGCCCCACTGCGTCCAAACCATCACGAGGAAAGACAAAATGCAATCAGCAGTCCTCCCGTACTCCTGTAGAGTGGAGTATACAGCACCACCAGATCCTTGGACAGCTTGTGGACCGGCTGATCAAACCCCCTGTGCTGGCATATCCTGATTTCAATCATCCCTTTACACTCCACACAGATGCCTCACAAAAGGGTCTTGGTGCAGTTCTTTGTCAGAACCAGGATGGGAAGATGAGAGTGATCGGATACAGATCACGCACACTGACACCAGCGGAACAAAATTATCACTTACACAGTGGAAAACTTGAATTTCTTGCATTGAAGTGGGCGGTATGTGAAAAGTCCCATGACTACCTATTCTACGCCCCGCATTTCACACTCTTCACGGATAACAACCCCCCACATACGTTCTGAGTACTGCCAAACTCAACGCAGTGGGACACCGGTGGATGGGGCAGCTGGCCGATTTCCACTTTGACATTAAATACCGGCCAGGTAAAACCAACATCGATGCTGACACCTTGTCACGCTGGCCCCTGGATATTGACACCTTCATGGCTGAGTGTTTGGAGGAGTTATCGGAGGAGGCAGTATGTACTGTATGGGAAGGAAACCGGAGGGCACAACATGGAGATGTGACTTGGGTGGCAGCCCTAAACTTGACAACCCCAAGTTGAGCCTCTGCAGGAAGTCAGTCATGATGAGCTTGTAAGAGAACAAAGGAAAGACCCAGCTGTTGGGAAAGTGTTGGCGTTGAAGGAAAACGACACACCACTTCAGACATCCCAAAACCCACATGTGGGACACAGAGCCCAGATATCAGTGACTCTGAGGGAGAGGAAAGTGTGCCTCGTTACTGGTTACGAATACCGATGGAGAAACCAAGAGCTGAAAGTCGCTTACCTGAGCCGCATGCTACTCCTGCCTTCCAAAACAGATCTGAACAGAATGAGACTCACCTGGGAGGAACGACTCATGCAGAACCTGAACAGGACATGGAGAGTATTAGAAGTGAGGAACAGGTGACATCCAGTGGGGATGAACAGGCCATGGAGCAGCCTCAACCTGTAACCGTTCAAGAGGAACCACATGCTGTCCACCAGGAGAACAATGTCCCTATGCTACAACCTGGGCATCAGATCCCACTGAGACAGTCCACGAGAGAAAGACGGCCAGGTTATGTGTTTACTTACCCATCCCTGGGTCAACCAGCCTATCACCCGAGACCCACTGTGAGTCCAGTTGGAATCCAGCCAGTACAGTGTACAGTGTATCAGTGTACACCATACTTCCACCACTTCCAACCCCCATCTATCGCCCCATACCCTTACTTACCTGTTGTGTATCCAGTTCACTGAGGATGATACACCATGAAAGACAATTACATACATTTCATACTCACCCATTGAGTTACCTAAACATCAGACATTTCATACCTTTTGAAGTACACATACCCTATACAATTTAGCAAATAACAAAAAGAGCGGAACCAAAGTGCGGGAATCAGTACACCGCGGCTTTCAGGTGACAGACACCTTCCCTGTCTCTCAAACAGAGATTTGGCAACAAGGAAGGCGGTTCATTCACTCACTCACTGTCTCCGTAATTGTGTTTTCCAGGTTGGTACTCGGTGAAAATGACAAAAAACTGGGTGTTTTCTGAAGTGTGTATGGTGGACTGAAGCTGTGGTGGGTTAACTATGTAATTTATGATGTGTAAAGCCGAGCTAAAGTGCCACATTTATAACCGCGGGAAAACGGGTTTTGTAAACAATAGAGCTAGCGGCTAGCTAAAAGGTGTGCAATGTATGTGTGATTCTGCTTCCACTCCCCAACAATGATTTATTCTGTGGTTATCCTGACAAAAGATGGTAATTGTTAAAAGGTTGTGACGTTTGGCACTTAAAGGGGAGTTTCTCCTAAAAGTTAGTAGGTATTCTATTATAATGTATTGTGAGTTGAGCAATTGTCCTGAGGTGAATGTGTAGACTCTGAAGTCATTTGGATGTTTGTTTGCTGTTAAAAAAGGGTTTATGACTTACATTATGGAATTAGTATAATATGCAGATATATATATAGATATAGCTATATAGAGTAAAATATGATTTATTATTTTGACATTACTAACTATGCATTAGCATTGATATTTATTTTGGTAAGGACAAAACTATTGCCGTAACGAGTGTGGAAGATTTTGCCCACTGAAAGTAGTATTAAGGTGCTTAAAACAGACCGAAACATGTTTACACTAGGGAAATGCTGTTAACTATTGTTTTATATGAGAATTTGTAATAAAGACAGAGATTTGGCGACGAAGCAGGCTGTTCATTCACTCACTCACTGTCTCCGTAATTCTGTTTTCCAGGGTTCTACCTACAAGAGTTGAGTGGTGAACCCCAATCAAAAAATAATAACTTGTTACTCCAGTTAATCAATTTTGAAACTCGTAACAGAAACACATAGAAGGGGCTCATGTATATAACCTGTTACGCAAGAAAAAGAAAAAGAGTGAAATTTGCAGTTGCAACATTCCTCACAAATGTAGGGATTAATAAAGAATTTCCAATATGTAAAAATGTGCCCAGTTTTCCACAACCTTTTGACCATGTGTGTGATGGTGCGTAACGCTTCCAAGGCTTTGTAGACTGTGTTTTAGTGATCTCCGATGGTAACAAGAAATATCACATGGAAAAAGTACTCAGAGCCTGCATCCAAAACACCTGCATCACTTAATTACCCTGATGAAGCCAATATGACTCCAGTCCACTTTATTGGACTTTATTAACCCTCCTGTTGTCTTCAGGTCAAATTTGACCCCTTTCCAAAAAATTTCTATATCAGAAATTTGGGTTTCTTTCGAACACATTTTCCATAAAAGTAAAGTGGATGGTTCCCAACAACACTCCTCACAAGTTAAATAAATAATCTAAACTACTTTCATTGAATTTGTGTGTTTTTTGTCAATTTTATAGCATTTGGAGAAAAAGAAATTGGTAAAAGAAATTTCAATAAAAGTGACTAAAGTGTGAGCAAATGGCAAATAAGGTGTTAAAAAAATAACAAAAATTAACCTATTGGGACAATAAATAGCCCTACATGGCCTGTGTACTGTATAATGTGACATACATTCACAAAAAAAGTGGAATTTCATATAAAATCAACAGCAAGGCAGGTGACATGGAGTTGAACAATAGCAACACTACATTGACTGCAGCCACAAACACAAATATTAACACAGAAGGAGAGACTGCACACTTTTTACACACCACACGAACACGCCTACGGGCCCAAATGGGGCTGCAGTTATGCACCCTTCCCAATCGACAGGATGGCAGATTTGACATTGCTTGAGAGAAGAGTCTGTACAGGTGTGCGTACGAAAATTCTGACTTTGTGGCGCACTAAATTTTTCAGAATAGAATCTATGCAGAATTTTATAAATGAGGCCCCAGGAAGAAAGTTAATTCTACAGAACAGGAGCCATGAGAACTTCTTTTTGTTTTCCAAATACTTTTTTCACTTGCCCAGACAGCTCTACCGTAAATGAAGGGCGAGTTCAACAAGGCAAGACTGTGCAATAATTTGAAACTTTAAGAAATGTTGAGGCATGACCCATTTACTGCAAGGAGCCACTCTTCAGTGGTGACTTCAAACTATGTTGTATTTTTTATTTGAGTTTGTTTCGTGGTCTGCTTCATTGCCTGCTACCTGTTTCTGGGGCAATGATTTGCAAATCTCCCCCGAGAGACCATGAGGAGCCAAGACTTAACAGGCTTTTTTGATCTTGAGATGCTTGATATGGAGGTGAACGGGCAGCAGCTTGTTTTTGCTGTTTGAAATGTTCCAATCATGGTTTGTGATTTTAAAGAGAAACATCAAATGGACACAACAGCAATGAATATATCAAGCATTCATTATAGAGTTTATTAAGAATAATGTGTATGGAATCCCAATTAAATTTTGATACTGCATGCATGTTTCTATAGTCCCTTTCACACATGCACTACAGACCTGAACTTATCTAGACATTGCATGTGAGAATGTAAATGCCTAAATCAGCTGTACCTGACATTTAACAGACTTTTTCCCTTGTACAAAGTCTGTGTAATGTCCGATTGCATCCAAGTGTTAAGAAGAAGGGTAGATTTTTGTGTTTTTCCACTACATGGCACCTGCTCAACTCGACTCGCCTCGACTCTACTCACTTTTTTTGGTTTTCCATAATGAAAAAAACTCCCTGGTACCTGCTAACAGGTACCTTTTTTAGTACTACCTCAGTCGAGGATCCAATCGAGCTGAGGCGATACCAAAAGGTGACGTGTAAACCTGCAGACTACTGGTTGGTTGGAGACAATCGTCTCTAATCACTGCGTCATCATTGCTAGAGACAGATGGGGGGTGTCCTGAACAAAAACAGTTAAAACACAAGAATAAAAGTTACAGTGCAGTATAAAAGATTAAACAGTAAAGAAATGAACATTATTTAAAGAAAGGCAACATCAAAAAGTCCAATCCTTTCCATTTCCATCGTGAACACATGACATCAGGGCAAGACAGGACAATTACAGAGTGTGAAAAAATGTTTTGTGTGTGTGTCGCGTTAGGTCGTGGCAATTTTCTGCTATGACGACCAGCCACACTTGTCTAAGGCGGCAGGCTACTAATCTGCAATGGAAAAAGGAGGACGGGGCACCAGGTCGAGTCAAGGAGGTACCATGGAATGGAAAAACGGCTTTATACAAAGACGCCAACGTAAATGTCTGACTGAACAGCTTCTGTCCATTAAGTGCCAATGCCAAAATCATCAGACAAATTCAAAGAAAGGCAAGAGTCTTAGTTGTGTGGTGGAATTCTACACCTTTTACACATACTCATGCTATATGATTTGAGACAGTGGTAGCCCAGTTCTCATTCAGGTCAGTGTCCAACATAACCTCATAACCTCTCCAGGCAGAGGAGTACTTGCATATATACTTTATAGATTCAGTACTACAGTACTACAATACTTTATAGATTAAGGGAATCTAGACAGCTGTATATGTATATGGGTAATATGCTATATAAATATATATTTTTTTATTCAGAGTTTATTTTTCACATGCTGCAAAAACTAGTAACATTAGATAAATCTAGCTAGACCGGAAACAAAACAGCAGGCACGCTGCACACACACCGTTTGGGCTTGCGGGCCGGCTAAGTAAGTATTAACATTACGTTTTGAGTGGATGGAGAGCACGAGACGCAGAAATGGACGCCAATAAGATTCTGAATGGAAAGTTGACTGTGTAAAAGTTGCCAAATGTTCCACTGACGAGACCAAAGTTATCTGTGTGTTTTGTTGTTGTGAACTGAACTATCATTGCAGCACGTCATGTCTGAAACACCACTGAAATACCCCCCCACCCATTTTTTCCCCCTTTGATTGATGAACAGTGTTACATTGTGTAAGAGATTATTTGTGAGAACGTTCCGTGTGAAACTGAACACTTATTTATTTATTCAATAAAAAACATTTGCACAAAGCGAGCCGATCCACTTTTCCGTGTTAAGAGCATTAAAATGAGAAAAAATAATGGGACAAAAAGAAATCAAGGGCCATTTAGAATAGATAAAAATGTTTGATTAATTGTGAGTTAAGTATATCATTAATCCGATTAATCAAGATTAAAAATTTGTATTGTTTGACAGCACAACAAAAAACTTTACTTGCTAACTTACTAAGAAAGCTCCTTTAAGTTGCTTCAGTTTTTTCAAATCTGGTAAAAAAAAAAAAAAAAAGAGTTAATTGTCAAAAGTGATGAAAAGCATTTGTGTTCTTAATACAAATGCCGTAGATTCTCCAGACAAAGCCGACGTGACTCTTTGTTGCACTGTTGGGAGGCTAACTACCAAACCATACATACAACTGCACCAAGCTGAGTACAAAGCAACATTCCAGAAAGGTTCAGCCCAGGATAATTAAAGGCTAAAGTATTTCAACGAACTGATGTAGAACACTCTCAAGGCCACAAATAGAACTTTTAACATTTTTTTTATGTTATTACTGATCTCTCGCACATTTCTTTTATTTTGTGAAATGAAAGTAACATCACAAATAATTCCAGTCAGTAAACGCACAAACACGACATTAAGGCTGTTATAGGGGTCGAGACTGGAGCGACTGCCCTGCAATGGGCTCTGGTCTGTAGTGTAATTTCAGCTAAGTTGAATTCATAAAAATCCATAAGTAATGACTAAGACACCACAAGCACATAAATGCCAAATAATCACGCAAATGATCATCAGTAATATTTGAGGATCATCTCAAACTGGCCAATAACTAGCATCATAACTATTTGTCACACTAAATTGTATAAGCCCGTCTAACACTATTTGACAAATAAAATCCAGTGGATGAAATAATATTGGGTGGGTTTATGCCCTATCACCTCCCTGCTTGTTCCCCTTTTACTTCTTTTTCTTCTCTGAACCGATCTTCAAAAGCCTCCACCTCTTCTCCACTGGAGGGTTTAGGTGTATTTGAGAGCATATGGTGAGGTAAAGTGAAGATTTCTTTATCCAGGTTCTAATGCTGTAACCAAAGCGATTGTCTCCTTGAAAGATAGGCTGCCCCACTTTCAGGTGTGTAATGAACTCAGTATGCATAGGTGAAACTGTAAATGTGCTTATCTTGTGTCTGTTTGTGTGTGTGTGTGTGTGTGTGTGTCTTCTTTGTGTTTGTGTGCAGTTCAACAGATAAGATGTATCCTGAATAGGTTGAGTAATGGCATTAGGTTGTGAACAAATTCATGTGTGTGTGTGTGTGTGTGTGTGCATGTTTGTGCATGCGTGTGTAGTAGCAAGTCTCTCATACAAAGAAGTTCTATCCAAGGAGTTCACAGTAAGGGACGAATAAGTACAGAAATGTGTGTAAGTGTGTGTATGACAGAGATGAAGAGAGAGAGAAATAAAAGAGAGAGAGAGAGAGAGAGAGCGAGGGGACTACTCAGTGTGAAAAACAACCTTGGCTGAAACAGCATGAAGCTTTTAAACCACTCAGAATTCTATATCACGCCAAAGTATCCAAGGACAATCATGAATACCCTCCACACACACACACACACACACACACACACACACACACACACACACACACACACACACACACACACACCGCAGGATCCTGGAGCAAACTGGTTTGCCATTAAGTAAGTACCTCCTCTCAAAGTATACTAATCACTCCATTTGACACATGGCCTTTTCACCTCGTTTAGCGCCACAACCCGATGACAACCTTCACGCAATCAAAAATCAACTTCAACACCACGCCTCGCTAATGTAATGATCAATGGAGGGGGGGGAAACCGAGGGTCAAAGTGCTCGAGCTCATAAACAAAAAGGCCTCGTGAAAAGCACGGGTTCGATCAAGCGGGCCTCAATGGAGACCTTGAATGAGCGGGGGCGGGTAGTGGAGGTGGGTGAAATTTGAAACATAAAAGAAGGGTAGGGAAGAAAAAAACTGAGTCCAAGTGTGAGGAGGTGAGGCCGGGATGTGGGATGAGCAGAAGGGGGAGACACAAGGCTAGATGAGAGGGAGAGGGGGAGCAAAGGGCCCGGAGGAGAGTCTCTTAGAAGAATATGATGTGATTTATGGAAGCCATTACACTGAAGGACAAACAAATGGGGGTTATTAGTGGCGTATCAACAGATGTGTATGCACATGCACACACATACACAAACCGTCCGCACACTCACATATATATATATATATATATATATATATATATATAGGCTGAATGGGGGGCAGCATCTATGTGTGATGAATGGGAATTGAGGATGAACTGAACTAAAGGCTCATTGCTTTACTTTTCAGCACATAATAAAATGCGTGGTGTATAAATAGCTCTGTCGGTCTGGTGCTGTATGGCAACCTCAGTGTATGCAACAAGTGGGCATGCAGCATTAGCAATTTTGTGGTCGCTTAAGTTAAGGCTGCAGTCGACACACATTCAAGTAGTGTGATTTGACAGCACCTGCATGAGAGTGTGTGTGTGTGTGTGTGTGTGTGTGTGAACGTGCATGTATTCGCGGGGAAGTTAATAGCGTCGTCGTTTTCGGTACAGAGGTGCATCACGGGCGGAAAACTGACAGAAACTGACAGTGAGGCGGAAAAACAGACAGAGGAAGAGAGATGAGCAAAAAAGAAACGGGGGAGGACAGAATCGAGGCATACATACAAAATGGGAGGAAAGACAGAGGTTGACATACAAAGAAAAGAGAGAGAGAGAGAGAGAGAGAGAGAGAGAGAGAGAGAGAGAGAGAGAGAGAGAGCAAGAACAAGAGGTGCCAGTTTGCAGATGAGAGGCTTGGAAGCCAGAAGGCAATTTAAACAGGCTTGGCTCCCTCTCAGGCATGACAGACTGCTCATTCCCCATCCTTTTTCTCTCTCTCTCTCCCCCTCTCTCTCTCTCTCGCTCACACACACACAGAGTCATTCATGCATGCTGGCATACAAAACTACTAAGAAAAATTAAACAACCAGAAACACTCAAGAAACAAAAGTGTGCAGTTGTCACAAAAAAAGGACAAAACTGCAGATGCATATGCAAAACGCTCAAGCTTTATGGGAATGTGAACTATAGAGCAACACAAATCCTTTCAATCCCCCAAAACGCTGCATAATATATAGCAAAATGTGTGTGCTCAAGCAAAGAAACGCACACAAATTCTACTGAGATAACACATAACACATGCACGCGCATACTTCACCTCAATAATTATCATTCCACAGCTAACTGGGAATAGATGGAATCAGCTGTTGTGCCACGGCAGACATGCTAATTGGTTATTAAAACAAATCTACATTCAATGCATTCTCACTTTCTCAATTTAGGCAGCTTGCCCCTCGCCACAGCCCCCACAGATGATAACAGCAATTTAGGCTAACTCTACAACTACATTGTCTTCTCTGGCAGCCAGAAATGAAAGCGATGGAATCTGACATGTCCCTGTAGCAGAGCAGTTACTCCAGTCAAGTTTTGACTTTGATTGGCCGAAGACTCTCTTTCATTTGCTCCACTTGTATTCCGAGCACAGCTCACCTTGCTCCTTTTCGTTCTCTTTTCTCACACCTGACTTCAATTTTTATTGAGGGGTATTCATTCATTTTTCTCTGGAATTCAATTTCTTTGTGTCTGTCTGATGCTGTCGGTTCGTCCCTCTGTCCCGCGCCGGTCCTGTCTTATATTGTAGCATGGCTATAATTAAAGTGACCACCTAGAGTATTAGTCTATATTCTCAGATACATTTATGGAACTCCAGACTTCAAGTAAAATAAATAGAAAAATACCTCAACACAGCACAAAGTAGAATGGTTACTGAAATGTCTAAATGTTCAGCTCATTGAAGACTAATCGGTATGTTATTTATTTCAAAATAAAAGCCCCAGATAGCAACGGAAGATTATTGGGTGAATCTGGACTATGCATGATATTCTACATAAAAGCCACTAGAAGTAAATAAGAGACTACGGCAAGTTCTGTAGTTGGCTGAATTTTCAAAATAAAAGCCCCCAAAAATGTAACAGGACCAAACAGCTGTTTTTCTTTTACACACAACTCAACGTCAATGCAGTTTAGCTTCCAGCTATTTATCAAACAATGCTGTTCAGTTCACAGCTATACACAACGCACTACAGTCCAGTTTCCAGCTTTTCTAGCAATGCAGGGTGGCTTTTAGCTGCCTCTAGTTACATCTGGGATTTTCTGCTGGTATCTCTACTGTGTAAAAGGAATAGAGTTATTGGCGAAAATGTGATTAGGAAGTGAAAAGAATGCTACTATAAGTATGGCCTTAATTTGAGTGGTAGAACTTAACACCCTCTGAGGTCTAAGGGCATTTTTAGGTATGTTCTTGAATTCTCCTTTTTAGGATTTTTGCACACAACTGATTCCCATGTGTTTCATATCAAAATGTTCAAAACACACTCAGCTTTCTGTATAGTGACGCCCAACATTGTTTCAGAGCAATGAATTAAAAGATAATGTGACCTTAAATTGGAAATATTTCTCAAATATTTCCACTCAGTTGTTTTGGTGCTTAAAATTGCTTCACAAAAATCTTGGGTTAACAATATATGAATAAAATAGTAAATAAATGTCTAAACTGAAATTTTGTAATATTACTTTTTGAGTAGTGCATGTTTTGTCCTCAGAGGGTTAAATAATATATTAAAATATTTTGTTTTGGTCATTCTTTATTTGTTTGATTTGGTCTCACTTACTCAATAGTGACCATTTGTGAGTGTCATACACATGCCACTATTCCTATCACCAAGCTGGCAGGCATGTGGAGTCCGCTCGAAAAATTATACACCGGCTGGTCAACCATTTTATGTGTCTATGCTCAAATAAACTCCAGTCATTAGGCGTACATGGTGCAAGTGAATTTGAGCTGTGTGTATGTGTGTGTGTGTGTGTGTGTGTGTGTGTGTGTGTGTGTGTTTGGCCCTGAGTGAGTAAATTTGCAAGTGTTGCATATATGCAGTGCACTAACACAAGGTTAATGAAAACAGGTTCCAAATACATTCATTGGGATGGCATGAGGATGGAATTATGGATTATGACTGCTTGGCTGGCTGACAACCACCTATTAACATGTCTGACACATTCTTGGACTGTCTGTCTATCTGCCTGGTTGTTTCTCCCCACACTTTTTTGTCAGTCTTCTGTTACTGCTGCCATGTAACCAGTTGCTTGTGTCACTACTCTTGCCAGTCCATCTGTCTGTACTGTATGTTTGACTGTCTTCATATTGTATGCGCAGATATATGTTACCTCAGCCTTCCCTTCTCTTTGTTTTGTATCTCTTTGCGTGTCTTTCTCATCTTAGCTGTCCAATGTAATCTAATGTCTCCTTATAGGGAGCTCAGCTGCATACCGAGATTAAAGCCTGCAGTTGAAGAAAAAAAAAGGAGACAGAGTCTGAGAGATTGGTAAATAAAACAGTAGCTTGGAGTTTTTCCTCCGCTACAGGTAATAGGCACTTTCCCATCTCTTCACTGTATTCCATCAAACGTGACTCACTTTGAGTTCTCTGATGCAGTCTAAATACCTAAAATTGCATGTTGCATTTTCCTCGCCACCTAAGCCAATTATATTAAAATTTACATTAGTTCACTCTCTTTGTATGGGAATCCACAGGTAGTCTTAAAGCCCCATATCGAGTGGTAAGCCTCTCAACT
This sequence comes from Percina caprodes, assembly GCA_013375575.1. Lineage (NCBI taxonomy): Eukaryota > Metazoa > Chordata > Actinopteri > Perciformes > Percidae > Percina > Percina caprodes. The sequence continues at coordinate 2,686,907 of JABXJD010000062.1, forward strand.
CAACTAATGCTCTTGCACTGAGAGCTTCTTTGTGACTGTTAAGTAAGTTGTCTGTGTGTGTGTGTGTGTGTGTGTGTGTGTGTGTGTGTGTGTGTGTGTGTGTGTGTGTGTGTGTGTGTGTGAGAAACAGAGTGGGGTTGTGAGTACATTTATACTGTTTTCACAATCCCTTCGTACATATGGCTACAAAAAGTAATGCACTGTAATACGAATGTTTTCTATGCTGCACGCACCACAGTGACTGCTGCTGTGTAAGAACACTGTGGGCGGCGTAGGGTGGAGGTCGGGTCATAAAACACAGCGCTATCTAGACGGAACGTTTCCTGGGGAAAATAAAATACTTTCACCCAGGAGACGTATGTTCGTTCCTCTGTAGTGTTTACATCCAAACCATAGTCTTTCTCCTAAACTGAACTAGTCATTTTGTCGGCTAAACTTAAGAGCAACGGCCCCTGAAAGGACCGTCATCTGGCAGGGCTGGTTCCTGCATCGCAGTCCCCTATTGGTGGCTAAATTGCTGCTGACATAACCAACAGATCATGGAATCAGAATCAGAAATACTTTATTGATCTGTAGCCAGCTACCATGAGTTTTCAGTGATGTCTGATAATGTGCTGCCTCACTGTTCAACATACTACAGTGGACCCTTTACCTCCATAACCCCCCCTTACCCACCACCACCGCCGCCAATGCAATCCTGTGAGCCACCCTCCACTTGCCTGACAGTTGCCATGGTGACCATCACTACACCATGGAGACAGCAGTGGAAAGCTGACTGGGAGGGTGGAGAGGGGAAAGCAGCACTTAGGGATGAGAGAAAGATGATGTCAGGTAGGAGAGAGGACGGTTGCTACAAAGAAAAGAGAGGAAATGCTGAAGGAGATGTCACGGTGGCTGTGCAGGGACAGCTGGGGTGAGAGGAAGGAAGTGATGGAGGTGAGAGAGGCTCTGACACACAGAAACACAGCCGGAGAGAATAAGAGACAGCATCAGACGGGGAGACTGTCAATGTGTGTTTCTGTATTGCCTCAAAGTAGCATAGCATGAAAAATAAAATCCCCATTTCGAGGAGTTGCGTGTATTTTGATAATGGACTTCAGATGTGAAAGCGTGTCCTTTGCGGTGAATATTAACCTTGAAAACTATTTCAGAAAAGCCATTATTCATCTAACCAGTCCCCGAGTTCAATTTACAAAAAAAAAAAGAAAAAAAAACAAAAAAACTTAGTTCTCAGGGAAGCCAAACGCGGCACTACATCACAAGACAAACTCTGGAGAAAATATTGCATTAGCTTTATTTACCGTGTGCTCTTTCAGGAGACAATTACAATGTGGGGCAGGATGGGCGAGGAGGAGGAGGAGGAGGAGGAGGAGGAGGAGGAGGAGGAGGAGGAGGAGGAGGAGGAGGAGTAAGAGCAGAGGAGAGTGGAATGGGAGAGTAGGATGCCGGTCGCTTTGGCACTTACTAAAAAGCTGCATTTAGCACAAGTAAATTATAGGGCCTATTTCTGTTGTGAGCCTGTTATGAATGCTCCTGCGTCTCTGCACCTCTTTCATGCCTGTGGCTGTGTGTGACTGCGCGTGTGCGTTTGTCGGAGTGTAAAAGCAAGAGGAAATGTGTGTTCGCTAAATACGTGTATATGTGTGCATCGATATGCGTGTGCATCTTCTTCCCACAACCACCCACAAATAAACCTCACACGCCAGAGGGCCAAACATGAAGGCGCATTTGTTCCTTATTAGCAGTCCCAGTGGCTTTAACAGAATTAGCAGAAAGAAGCAAGCAGTGCCGCGCCCTCAGATGAGCTGATCTCAAAACTGATACCTGTCACGTATAAAAGCCTCAGCCTGCACACCGTAGACAATCAGATTTGTATATGCAAAGGGCAAACACATTAGCAGAAACACAAACCTGTCAGTCGCATTTCTCAAGCATGCTCTGACAACTAGGGATGCGGAGAGAGAGGGAGAGAGAGAGAGAAGGGGAAATGCATTTACAGAAAACTAAAACACAGTTTTTTTCTCAAGGCTTTTGCTTTAAGATACTGAATTATACGAATGCTGAAAAACAAAATAGTTTTTTTTATTTTTCAGCGCTCTGGTGCACGTTGGAAAGTTGTAACATTAAGACACTAAGGGCGCGAGGTAATGGAAGGGAATAAATCTTAACTCGATGAGTCATGTAATGCTGCTTGCGGAGTCTACGGCACGCATTTGTCGGAGAGAAAGAGAGAGCAAGTAAGAGAGAGAAAGAGAGAGAGAGAGAGCCTCACGCCGAGTGAGAGCATGATAACAAATATTTCAATCTGGATGGAATATGACTTGCTGTTCCTTCCCAAATGCTTAACCAAATCATCTGTGTTTCTACTTAGGAGGTAGGAATCCGGGATGGGTTAAATGGTGTTTGCAAAATTGTCATAGCATTCATCGTAGCTTGCTGGGAGTAATAGATGAGTTGTTTTTTGCCACATAGTAAGGAAGAATGTGATACTAACAACAGTCACAGCAAATAGACGCTGACATGTAAATCTAAGTCTGTGTGTTTGATTGGCAACTTTAAAAGATTGTTGTCAGATCCAATTTCAACTGCTGCCATAATTTTAATGAGCGCATTCAAAGTCCCCGACAATGCGGTTGCACATCTTTAGAATTTCTTCATAATATTAAAGGGATACTCCACGATGATGCACATGTAGTTCAGTTTTTCAGAATGTGTACTACTCTACCTGTGAAAACAGCTGTACCGTGTCCTCTGTAGCTCAATCTGAGAGCTCAGAGTGGGTAGGAGACAGCTGTTACCGACGGGAGGTGTAGGGTTTGAAAGAAGTGGGCATATTAGAGATAGAAACAGTCTAATGAAATGCAGTACTGACTTATGGTAAATGCAGTATCGGGTGTTTTTTTGGTATTTATTCTGAATATCTCGACCTCTGCTGCTTCAATTTAGTCCATTCTTTTTTAATCTGTCTCTTGTGAGACCCCTTTTTATGAAAGTGCAATAAGAACTTAGACTATCCCTTTAATTTGCTGTAACTAGCCTATTAGTAGGAGCCTGCAGACTGCTTCTGGTGTATAGGATGTGTGAAATGCAGAAGACAAATCCTATTCAAATGTATGTATGAGTGCTGAGAAAGGACAGTAAAGGAATCTTAACACCGGAGGTTAAAGAAAATGTCCTGTATAACTGTTTAATCAGTCAATGACTCTAATCTAAAATCACTGTGGGTGTGGTTTGATTGACAGTGTCCTAGCGACATTAGCAGTCAACTCTAATGTTGTCATCACATTTTGGTTCAAATGCGCGATATGAGAATTATTTTGACTGATGTTGCGATTGCGATGTGATTCACAATACTGGAGGGAATTATCCATTTTTGGGATCATTGAAACATTGAAAAGTATAGTATATAAATATAGTCATGTAGTGTAATTTCTGCAATAATCTGTACCTTTAGTCTGTAGGATAGGATGTGTAGTCCCAGGATGACTTTGTAGGACCATAATACTTAGACACATATTTTGCCTTTGACATAGATAGATAGATAGATAGATAGATAGATAGATAGATAGATAGATAGATAGATAGATAGATAGATAGATAGATAGATAGATAGATGAATACCTTTATTGTCTTTATACACAAGTGCAGTACCTGTGCAACAAGATTTAAGCAAGCCCTTTACAGTGTCAACACATAATACAAAAATATAATATAAAAATATAAAATGTAAGTAGTGCAGAAATAAAGAGAGGGGGGAATGTGGTGCACAGTTTAAGAGCAACTATATACATATGTAAAATAGTAGAAAGATAGAAGGTTTGTATACACATTATGTAAAAGTATAGTTTGGTGTATCAAAAGTCCTGAGTATTAAATATTGTACTGTTATGAAATTAAATGTCTGAGTATTAATAATACCCCCCCACCCCTGCGATTTTGATATTGCATTGTTCTATATTTTGCGATTGTGATTAATTGGGCAGCCCTAGTTCAAATGTTGCTCAATCCTGATTGGTGCACAGCTCTCTCTTCAAGCCAGTTAGAGGAGAACAAAATATCAAATCCTGAAATATCTCATGTAAAAAAAATAATGTGTTTGTGTGTGACTGGATTGCTGATTAGGAAAATAATAACGCCAAACAAACAACACAATGCAATGGGCCTACCTTGCACACCAAACCCTAGTAGAACATCACAGTGTAATATGTCATTATACAGTAAAAAAAAAAAAGAAAAACGGATTGGAATAAAACAATATCTATGTATGTTCAGTTCCCATTATTAAGGTTGACATATAAACTAGATGGTGATAGGAGAAGTCAGTCTGCAGCTGCCTCTGCAACAGCAATGGATGCAAGGGACTCCCATGATGCAAGGGGAGGTTAGATATGGGATGAACCATGCTGCAGGAATTGTTCCCTGCACTCCCAATGGTAATTAGAAGTGGAACACGGTTTTGCTAAGGCTATCGCTGACACAAGGGGAAGAAAAAGAACTCACTTTACAGCTGCACGCAGTGTCACAATGAGCTCAAATGACAGTTGTAGGTATATGCATGATGTCAAGTAGACAATGATGTTATCGAGAAACAAAGGGCAGGTGGGAAATGTTGGTTCACACCCCATGTGTTTTCCTCGAGGAAGGATGTGTCATTGACAGGCCGCACTGATGCAACCTGGAGAAATAGGACATGAAAAGCACACTTTCTGTGTGGCCTAATCAGGTTCCTGTCGCACCACATCTCTCCTTAACCCTATTATTGCACACAACAACAACAACAGAAATCCAGAAAGGAGATAAACAAATTGCAGTATCCATTCCTTGTCCTTGACACCTTGAAAATAATGTAAGGAGAAATAAATGAAATTCATCACACTGAGCCTCTTCAAGAACGCAATGATGAAGCAATCCATGTGAGGAGTAATTTAAAAAAGCAAAGCTAATGCAGCAATCAGCTGTGGGTGATTTGTCAATAGCAAGCAATTCATGCTACTGCTCTAGTGCAATGCCCTGCAGGTAAACAAGGGAAACAAATGAGAAACGTTCAAGTGCGCTCTTCCTCTTCAGCGCGCACGGACAGACACACACACACACACACACACACACACACACACACACACACACACACACACACACACACACACACACACACACACACACACACACACACCTCCTCAGCTGTTGTTGTCAGCATGTTAATCAGGCTTTGGTATGGTTATAGCCCTGAGGCGCTGTGTGATATGAACACAGATAGAATAAATATCTCATTTTAGTACCTTTAAAAGACTTACTTTGTTGTTTTCCTCCCTGATGGCTCTGAGAAGAAAGTTTGTGATTAAGTATGTATGATGTTTAGTGTACAACAAGGCCGCTATCTCTCAGACATCTTCAAAAAAAAAGAAAAAAAAAAGAATGATACTGCACAATGCGCCGCTGCGAAAGCTACCGACCTTTCTGTAAGTGGCCATCGGTGGTACATGGCTGGCATTTGAGCAAAGATCATTACGCCTCTGGTTTTTAATTGAAGCCTTTATCCCAGGTGTAATCAGGGCTAAATAAACAACACAGGAATCATCCAAGACTCAATTAGGCCTATGGGGAGTTCTGTGTGAGGAGATCCAATGTGCCGCTCCTTCATAATCAGCTGAAACTAAAACTTGATGAAAGAGTCTGATATCTCTACCTGTCTCTGCGACTAATTGTCTGTAATTAGTACAAGGCAGGGGTAACAGTGAAGGTTGTTGTTGTTATTATGGGGAATAGCATTGGGTACAGTATTCAAATTTCTTATTGTGTGGGCTTTGAAAAAATTATCTCTGGAATGGCTTTAATTGCTGTCATAATGGGCACTTTCACATGGGAATATTAGATGATACCATTAAAGCATACTGGGGATGTTTGAGAAACAAGGCTTCACGGGGGTGGGGGGTGGGGGGATTGTGTCATCTTCTAATCAGTGTTGAAATGGAAGATTCCACAGTAGTAGGCAGGCGTTAATCTCCACACGATGCCAAAGACCTCGAAATGACTCCACACCTCTGTGGCCGAGAGATAAACAAAACGGAAGCAGCAAAGAAATGAAAGCAATACTCCACTCTAGTTAATTAAGTGACGAAATAAGCCTAGAAATCCCCTGAATCGAATTACACAACAGGGCACACATACAGTGTACTCACTGCTGCTGCTGTGTAATGAATGGGCTTAATGCAGCCACACATCTTTAATGAAATCATGTGAATTAATGTCTTAGATCTTTGCTTTTATGAATTTGCCTCCGGTGGCCAATGCACCGGGAAGTCAACGGAAATTATTCGGAAAGCCGTTGCTCTGTGGAACAAAGTCTGTATGTGTCAGCACATGCCTACGAGGAAACAGGGAAGTAATAGGACAATGAAGGATGATGCACTTTTTCCTTGATATTGCAATACATTGTGCGTGTGTATATAGGTGTACTTTTCATATGGTAATACATCTATTTCTGCACAATTTAAATGCAAATTAGGCAATTACTGATCCGGTAACTATACTGTTTAATATGTGGAGCAGGTTTTCTTTTACCGTATATATATCCCTTGTCCTAATCCGGTAGGTCATGATGCAAAGTTGGTCACTGGTCTGTTTTGAGTGGATTGCAGGGGTGAGGGTGCGATTTGTACAGGGTGCGATTTGTAAAACAAAATAGATGGGGGGTGTTTTGTGATCATGCAAAATGAAACAAAACAAGGCATGCCAAAACGCTTATTTTTTCCAATGTTTGTCACTTTTTTGATGTTTTCAACACTACGTAACACTAACTTATTAACTTTAGTGTTACCGTTATTTTTGGAATTTATGGTCAATAAACCTAATTTTTAGGAAATTATACCTAATGTTTGAGTTAGAAAAGCAAAAATTAGGAATTATTAAGACTAAAGTTAAAGGAATGGATGTTGATGGATAATCACAGACTGGAATATGTCAACTTTTACTCAATAATATTTCAAAACCACTTCAATTTGTTTTTCAAATGCTATTAAATTGAATAAGACACCCCGAAATTAATGAAAGTAGAGATTTGTACTTGCCAAAGAGCGTTGTGTGGAATCAATTATGTTATTTTGGGTAATTAAAAAGAACACTGATATAGAGCCGTTTGACCCGAGGACAACATGAGGGTTAATAAAAACCACAATCGTTTTCCTAAACTTAACAAATCGTTTTGGTGGCTAAACTTAACTATCATCGCAGCATGAAGCTCACTTTTTCTGGCTAAACTCCACTACCGCGGGCCCTGAATGCACCATCATGTGGCGGTGCCTATAGGCAGCTCGCATCCACCTAATGGCAGATAAACTGCCGCTGGTCTGCCGCTTCAGACTGTTCACCATACAGCACTTTAATTAGTTTAAAATACTTTAGGTATATAATATAATAGGGGTAAAAAATCGATTCACATTTACATCGCGATACAAGTTCTACAGATTCAAAGTTGATTTATAGAATTCCAAAAAATGTTTTCATTAAGTAATGGCGTGTATGCTATCTAATGGGAAAAGTAACTACATTTACATACAGAGAATTGTTTTTTGTTTTTTTTGATAATCGTTTTTGAATCGAAAATTGTTTTTGAATCAAATCTTGAGCCCAACAATCAATATTGAAATGAATCGTGACAATTTCTGAATCGTGCGTCCGTATAACATATGGTCTTTTGGTGAAGTAGCATTGATCACTAAGGGGGAGGGGAATACATTTTGTAGGGACAAATCCCACACAGCCCTCTTGGAAAATGGCACCCTGTCCATGTATATTATAGGGAGGAAAACACTTCCATTCAAGAGGATTGGATTTCTGATGTCTCAATTCTATTTGAACACAACGTACCGCAGCAGCATGCAGCTGTCAGTCACTGTGCTGGTCACCTGTCGTTCATCCTAACCCTAACCACCACAGCTGACTGGGAAAGTGCCATGACATGCAGCAGTTCCCTCTCGCATATCGTGTCAATAAGAGGTTAGCATCTCAATCGCTCATTTCATTTCTTTTGAATTGTGTGTTGGCAGGCCTTTGCCATGGAAGAATTGTTTTAAATTAGCACCGTCATTTTTTTTAAACAAATTGATTTGATGTTCTCAGGGATCCCAAAGTTATTTTCCACCAGGAGACAACCACACTGCAGAAAATCAGGTCCTGTTGTGGTGCAGACAGCATGGGAATTGTTAAACAAAAGAGTGCAGTTATGCTAATGTCATAGTATTATTAAAGCCTGAATTTCCAACCACATTTTTGAACATATTATGTCTAACAAATTACGCTTCATAATATGATACAAGCCTTCCGTGATTGCGCACCACTCTCACCCATCCTCCACTTACTTATAACCAAGGAGGACACAATAAAAAAAAAATCATGATGGACTCTTCAAAATTATCTTCGCTGGACGCCACAATCTTCTGAACACAGCCATACTGAGAAATACAGAGAGAGTTGTGTGCAGCTGAGAGTCTTCATTAGCTTTGTAGCAACTCATATGGAAATGGCTTGAATGGAACAGACGTTCATTAATATCAATAAAAAGCATACACTTAAGCTTTAATAATCCAACTAGTGACTCAACAGGCAGAGATATTTTTCACAATCTGGCAATCTTTTTCATGCCTTATAACTAAATTAACAAATTGTCATGATAATAAATAATTATATTCTTTATTGATCAATGTATTTTATATTCAAATAAACATAATCAGTCCTAGCCATGGCACGTGGGTGATCCAGTACAGTAAATGTGTAGGAAAAATCCACTATAAGCACATTCAATGTAAAAATAGTGAAGATAATGCAAGATGACTTCCATTGTGTTAGTCATTGCAAATGCATTGAGAGGTAAGTGGATGTGGACTTGATTTTTTTGCAGTGAGAGCGTGAGAGTCAACGCAGGTGTGATAGGGATAAAAAAATAAAAATAAAATGTCAACAGCTCATCTGATACACTTCAACGTGGCTCAGTCATGGACTCACCTACAACCCCACAGGGGTAACGCTAGCCTGCTCTTTGTTAGCTAAATGTCGACGGTCCACCTGGCTCCTATCGTACACCGTCTGATACCCCCAGGCAGCACTCAGAGATACCGCCGAGGTCCAAAGGGTCAAACTCACTCTCTCGGTCACTTCAAAGCCACATGTAACATACAGCACATCTGCCTGGCACCGGTCTGCTTTTCTCTTGAGGGCTAACCTATTTTCTTACAATATATGATTTATCAGGAGCACTGGTTTAGATAACACAAATTCCTCAGCATGCAAGTGAACATTTTTATTTAATATTTCCCTTTCAAATTTAATGCAATATGTATGCGGCAGAATGCCACATTATGAGATTAAAATTGCAAACCAAGGGTGCAGGGCCACAAACACTCCTTTAATTAAAAATAAACACATTAGTTTGTTTATTTTGTGTTGAACTCCATGACCACAAGACCGTGAAAAGCTGCGGGGATTGATAACACCTGATTAAGTAGATAGCAAGCTGCATAACACCCCAGAGCATACTTTGCATGTAAAACTTTGACAGTATGCTTGGATTTCTTTTAATGATGATGATTACAATAAAAAAGCCACATTCCCTCTGTTAGCTATTCAGTTAAGAGAGCTTCATAAATTGTTTTTTGCCAGACTCGACATAATGGTCTCGGTTGAAATACAGCTGTGGAGTTTGTTCAATGAAGATCCTTTAGTCACATTTGAATGGCTTGAGTGAGTAATAGAGGAAATCTGTGTTTTATAACTTGGTTTTGTATTTTTTAACATAAGAACCTGGCTACTTCCTGAAAAACATAGCTAAATGCAGAGATATTCAACAGGGGGTCTGGCACCCCTAAGGGGTCATCCGTAAGTGCAGGAGAGACCTTAGTGTTTTTTTTTTTTTTTAAATTACAATGTGTCTGAAAATATACAATAATATGAATATATGAAAAAATAACAAAGATAAACTGGCCTATTATCTATAACATTCGTTCACTTTACTATAACTTACTATAGGTAAGGGAGCCATACAGTTAAAGATCCCATGACATGGTTTGGATGCTTTTAAATAGACCTTAGTAGTCCCCTAATACTGTATCTGAAGTCTCTTTTATATAGACCTTAGTAGTCCCCTAATACTGTTTCTGAAGTCTCTTTTATATAGACCTTAGTGGTCCCCTAATATTGTATCTGAAGTCTCTTTTATATAGACCTTAGTGGTCCCCTAATACTGTATGTAAAGTCTCTTTTATATAGACCTTAGTAGTCCCCTAATATTGTATCTGAAGTCTCTTTTATATAGACCTTAGTGGTCCCCTAATATTGTATCTGAAGTCTCTTTTATATAGACCTTAGTGGCCCCCTAATACTGTATCCGAAGTCTCTTTTATATAGACCTTAGTGGTCCCCTAATACTGTATCTGAGGTCTCTTTTATATAGACCTTAGTGGTCCCCTAATATTGTATCTGAAGTCTCTTTTATATAGACCTTAGTGGTCCCCTAATACTGTATGTAAAGTCTCTTTTATATAGACCTTAGTGGTCCCCTAATACTGTATGTGAAGTCTCTTTTATATAGACCTTAGTGGTCCCTAATACTGTATGTAAAGTCTCTTTTATATAGACCTTAGTGGTCCCCTAATACTGTATGTGAAGTCTCTTTTATATAGACCTTAGTGGTCCCCTAATACTGTATGTAAAGTCTCTTTTATATAGACCTTAGTGGTCCCCTAATACTGTATGTGAAGTCTCTTTTATATAGACCTTAGTGGTCCCCTAATACTGTATGTAAAGTCTCTTTTATATAGACCTTAGTGGTCCCCTAATACTGTATGTGAAGTCTCTTTTATATAGACCTTAGTGGTCCCCTAATACTGTATCTGAAGTCTCTTTTATATAGACCTCAGTGGTCCCCTAATATTGTATCTGAAGTCTCTTTTATATAGACCTTAGTGGTCCCCTAATACTGTATCTGAGGTCTCTTTTATATAGACCTTAGTGGTCTCTGAAGTCTCTTTTATATAGACCTTAGTGGTCCCCTAATACTGTATGTAAAGTCTCTTTTATATAGACCTTAGTGGTCTAATACTGTATGTAAGTCTCTTTTATATAGACCTTAGTGGTCCCTAATACTGTATGTAAAGTCTCTTTTATATAGACTTTAGTGGTCTAATACTGTATGTGAAGTCTCTTTTATATAGACCTTAGTGGTCCCCTAATACTGTATGTAAAGTCTCTTTTATATAGACCTTAGTGGTCTAATACTGTATGTGAAGTCTCTTTATATAGACCTTAGTGGTCCCCTAATACTGTATGTAAAGTCTCTTTTATATAGACCTTAGTGGTCCCCTAATACTGTATGTGAAGTCTCTTTTATATAGACCTTAGTGGTCCCCTAATACTGTATGTGAAGTCTCTTTTACATAGGCCTTAGTGGTCCCCTAATACTGTATCTAAAGTCTTTTTCATATAGACCATATACTTTGCAGAATTACAGCCACTAGATCCCACAATGACCTTTCCTTAGTATGTGCCATTTCTGAGTCTGACTGAAGCTGTTGAGGAGGAGAGGGGTGGGGCAAGGTGGAGGCTGGGGGTGTGGCCTTGACCAACGGCCACTTTGCTCGTTTTAAAACAATGTTGTCTCTCTTTCATGGGTGGGCCAAATTCTCTGAGCGGGCAATGCAGATAAAGGGGAGGTAATCTTGCCCCTTATGACCTCATAAGATAGTCTAGATCAACCCATCTGAACTTAAATTTTCTGGGGGAACGTATATTAATGTTAAAAAACCTAATAAAGTGAAGTTTTCATGCCATGGGACCTTTAAGCTTAAGGATCATTCACATTAAAACAAGATGTATAACTATATGAAGCACACCTAAAAATTTGGCCTTAAACAAATTCTTTTGAGCTAAGGAGTTCTGCTCTGGGAATATCCCAGCATTGTGAAACTAAACCCAGAATCTACATGCTGAGATCATTCAGAAGAAAACCCTGACAATTTTTTTGAAAATAGTGCATGTCAGCCATTAGTCAAATTTGCATGAACCTCTAATTTTCAAAAGTTATTGGTACTGTAATTTGGAAATGTCTGCTTTCCCATGGATAAATATCATTTTTAAAAGGTTGTCGGGTTCTGGCCGAATTCTGTCAGACTCAGGCCTAACTTTTAAGGCCCGATTACAGCTCTAATCCAATCACTATGGTTATTGTTTTGAAAAACCTTGTTGGAATTATTGACATCTTAATCAAAGTGAGTTATTGAAAACATGTGTTTTATGTGTGGTAGATGATAGATGCATGCCACTGAAAATTAATGAAGCCTCTAACGCACATCAAAGCAGTTTAATACAGTTTTGGTCTGTGATATGTGAAAGCTCAATTTCTCAGAATCAGCAAAGCCACTCCAAATGCAGACCAACCCATACTTCATCCCCATAGAGCACTAGCATATGCTACATTGTGATTGTTCTGCAGGAAAAGTGTGATTTCATGGAAAGTCCAAGGGCATCTCCTTACATACTCTCTTAATGTTTTCAACACAACATGCCTGTCTCTGCACCCGAGGGTACTTTGGCAACACAGCCATCCTGTGTACTTGAACCTACAACCTCTACAATTTGCCATCAGCTAAACACTGTGAAAGTAGCTGCGAGCCCTGAGGCCAGGTGTTTCACTAAAAGCCACTCAGTCTCTTTTTTTAGCCATGAGCTACATTTCTAACAGGAAAAGAAAGTGCTTTGAGCCGGCAATCTGCAGGCAGCCATGGATTGGTTCCACAGGTACCGCCACTAAAGATGAGTTAAAAAAAAGACCTGAAGATAGCCCTGTGTTCATCACAAACCCCCCTTCTAGAAGTATCAATAATTCAAAAGGACAGAGCGTCTGATACATGAGAGTAAAACGCAGCTTGCTTTCCCCACTCCTGTGTCAATATTTTGACGAGTGTGAAGAGAGGAAGGAAACCAAGGGGACTCTACCATGTGAAATGTTCTTTCATGTTTTGCAAAAAAACGAGTGCTACCACTACGTCTACATCCATGAAACGGGGGAGTCAAGAGGAAGCCACTGTCTGTTCGGACTGAGCGACTAACTTAATGACTGACTGGCTGGGGAAAATGACTGAGCTTCATGCCGATTCTTCTCCTTCTCTGCGGCTGCTCCCGCTTTCAGTGTCTCACTAGGCTTCTAACTTCTTACGTCTTTCAGTATTCCCTTTTTCCTCTTCGGTTTTACACGGCGCCAGCTCAAACGGCAAAAGAAAAAAGCGAAGGAAGGGTCATTGTGGTTATGAGGAGGAGAGAGGGTAACACACGGGGAGACAGAGAGAGCTGCACATATGCGGGGGGGGGGGTGAGAATAAAACAAATGGAGAGAAGTGTGCAAAAGGTAATGAGGCCAAAAGAAAGGGAGAAACTGTAGGGAATATAAGAAAATAATGCTATGCTGTGCTACTACCAGCACAGTCCTGGTTTCAAACGAATGGCTTCTATCATCTTCAACAGTTTTCTGTCCTGTTAGTTGTTTGGGGGGGGGGCATTTTGTACCAGACAAAGCCAAGCAAGATGTTCTTTTTGGTGTTGAAAAAACAACACAGTTGCATCATCTAAAGCTGTTTTCATCTAGGTTTAAGGGTGGTAGTTAAAGCAGGTGTAGTGCGAAGGCTGTCATCCACATTTGGGCTGCACAATGTGACTAATCACTTAACTCTCCTCCCCTAAGTGTCTTTGTGCCGAGATGCACAAACGTGTATACACAAAGTGAGACGAGAGTGCAGGGCCACAAACACTCCTTTAATTATGTTGTGAAGTTTTCTCCCAGATGCCCTAGTTATTCCGGGGAGCCGGGATGCGACGTTGTCTTTGGGGACAGACGACGCTCCTTGAAGTGGGCGAAGGAGGATGGAAGACGTCCCTGGTGGCACCATGGGTAGACCACGTCAGTGCTCTCGTGGGGGGGAGCAATTCAAGACCTTGTTTTTCTTTCTGTTCCCTCTCCAACGGATGAAAAGGAAACAAGACAACATCTCGGAACGGCTTTTGTCTTCCTGGGAACATAATGGTGCTGTACATAAACAAATTAAAAAGTGGGGATAAAGTCATCAGATGGGCTCTTAGTGCTTCACAAGCTGTCCTTTGTCTCCTTTCTTTTCTTTGGAATTAATATGATGGAGTAGCATTTTGGTGAAGGAAAAAAGAGAAACCCTTGGGCCTCACGCAAGAACCACACATTCATGCTGAAGTGTGAAGACATTTTCACATATTTATAATGAACGAAATTCACAAGTAAAGATGTTACACTGTTAACCGGCTTCCATTCAAGTCTTGACTTACTTTGCATTGGAAAGCCATTTTCTGTTCTGGCATTTACACTTGACACCAACTGTAGCTTCTTTACTTCTGTTAGGTATGGCTCTGTGATTTATAGCCACTGGGGGAGGCTAGAAATGGTGAAATGGATAGGCAGGCAGGGGGAAATAAACCTCATGAAGTGAAATTTGCATGCCATGGGACCTTTAAAGGATCAGTCTTTATTGGCAGGAATTGAACAGATTCGTAACTTTGTTTCCATTTGTTTTTAATTTGGGGACCCCCCCCTGGAATATGATTGCCCCCTGGTAACTGTGTGGAGTAGGGGTGGGGGTGGTGCTTGATCACGGAAGGCTTGTATCATGTGGATGCGCCAACATTGCTTTTGTCATTACTTTGAATTCCTCGTGGGGTCGACAGAACTGTAGCACTGTAGCTTTAATGTTTCCATGATGACCATCCAAAATTCTGATACCATGGAAGCAGCACTGGAATATTTTTATTTTTTTTAAGTGGCAGACTGAGCCAATAGAAAATGAAAACTAAAATAAGTGAAATTAATAAAGAATGTCATATTGTGTGTTGTGTATCATGTTTTTTTTTTATCAAAATCACATTGTGTGATTCTTTTCAATCCAATATTACCTATATTTCTAAGCAGATTTTCTAAGCAGATGATTATGGGTCCCCCCCTGTGTCACCTCAAGGAATACTGTAATCACCGCTTGATTCCACCAAATCCTACACAGTGCTTATTTAAACCTGCCTACAAGTGGTTGTCTTATACAGCAATGTGATAATATTGTTAAAGGTGCACTATGAATTCCTGCATGGCTTCAGCGTGATTTCACCTTTGGCTCAACTCGTACGCATTTAATAATAATATATGTAATAATACATTTTATTTAAAGACGCCTTTTTTAGCACCATGATCGGCTAGCTGCCCGCCCCCCTGAATACAACACAGGTGTCGTAAATGTCACACAAACATTAGGGGCACAGGCTGTGCACCAAAATACAACAAACCACGTTCCAATCACCAACAAGATGGTTGGCGGCACATAATAGGGGGAGTGGGGGGAGTGAGATTAATCTGTAACGCTGGTTTGTTGTAGTTTGATACCTATCCTTTGCCCCTAGTGTTTCTTTGACGTTTAGGCCCCCTGTGTTGTCTCCTTAGACCGGGCTTTTTCACAGTGTATTCAGGGGGGCGGGCAGCTAGCGGATCAATGATAGACACCTACAATTTGAGATAAAAATGAAATCATGTTGAACCCATGCAGGAACTCCTAGTGCACCTTTAATGTCAATTATCACGTCTCACAAATGTGCAGCTGCTAATGTAATGGTGGCATATGATAGGTTGAAATGAACAATTTACGACGTAAGTAAGTTTTTAAGCAATTGAATCTTGAACCTTTTTTGAACAACCATCATGGGGGGAGGGGGGATGAATTAGAGAGAACTATTGGATACAAGGGCCTGTTGTTTTGTTTTTTAACAATCCTATTAAATAATTGTGATATCTTGTACTCATATCAATCAATCAATCAATCAATCAATCAATCAATCAATCAATCAATCAATCAATCAATCAATCAATCAATCAATCAAAATGTATTTACATAGCACTCTACAGCAACCAGCAGGCATCCAAATTGCTTAACATAAGAAACCAATAGTAAAAACACATATCATACAATCGAAAGAGTGAACATAGAAAACAGTACTCATATGTTTCATCTTCTGTACAAGTTGTTTTTGTGATTCCCTCAGTCACTCATCTGACACTATCAGGACAGAGGAAGGTGTATGTGTGTTAGTTCCCAGAAGAAGTCATTCAACTCTATCAGAAAGCTTGTATTTGTTGTTCCTAATCAGCACATGCTGACTTTGACAAGCCCCGTCACCAGCTTTCACTGCTTTTTAACTTGCCACTGGAAGCATCTGACCACACCAGGTGCTTACAACCCTGTAAATTGACAAAACACTCTGGCTTGCCCTGCTTCGTGACACTGGACCATTTGCTTGATTTTATGACTCATATCCTAATTAATTAACACACTGGCCATTGGTTAAGTCTGCAGTTCTGCATCTAATAACTGCCATTTATTCATTTCATTTATTTATTGTCCGTTATTTGATCCAGTCTCATCAGTTATTAAGCTGGCTGTAATGATTACAGTCCATGTGGACTGTGAGCTCCTCTGAGTTATGACTAACAACTCGTTACATTAGTAGATACTAAACAAATAGTCATGGTACTTCATTATTAAAATGTGTCAAGCAACAGTTAATCTTTCTCATAATTAATAGCCACAATTAAAACTAAAGCTGGACTTATTAGTACAGTACATTAGTAGTGTATTTTTGCATTTTTCACCTGTCAAAACTAAGCTTAGCAATTCAGATGATTTTGGTTTCTTTAGCCAGTTTCACAAACGCACTGCAACCCTGAATTCATCCAGATATTACCCAGAAGAGCCTGTATACCGTACTTGTGTAATGTCCAATGGAGCCCATGTGTGAACAAGTTGTTTTTCTGAGAATTCACAGGGAGCGAGTGGACGTGTTGATGACGTTTCTAACAAGCTGCTGGTGCTAAACCCGGAAGAAAACAAACAACCAATGGTCACTTACACAAAGACGGTCACGAAAATGAAAGACGAGAACTTCTGTCGGTAAGGGCTAACGCCAAATTCCTCAAACAAATTCAAGGAACGGCAAGAGACTCGGTTGTTTATGACCAAATTACAAAACGGTTACAACTGCGGTGGAATCTGTATCATGTCCTGCCTCCTGCACACTCTATCCAGGTGCAACCCCTTATTGGGACCCCACCCCCATTTCTAGTAAGTAAGAATATGTCTGGCACTGACAAAATATCCTATTGTGTGGCAACAGTGTTCTGAACCCGGCCGCGGTCAGACCCGGACTCAGATGAGGAGTCTATTGAGCACCGAAATCAGCAACTAGCAGGCATATCACAATGGGAGGTTTAGTTAGCATCTTTTATTTGTTTATGTTGTTTGTTAGCTTGTAACTGACAGGGGCTGACAAATACGTCAGCCATTCCCGTTTTCGCTCAGACTGACCGTCAGCTCTACGCTGGAGCTTTTCTTTGCCAGAGCTTTTGTGTATTAATCAGCGTTAGATTAGTTAATCAAGCTTTCCTGGGGTACGTTTGGATCTCAAATTTTAGGGAAGTGCACAGATATCTCCCCCCTTCAGTAGAGGAATGTGAAAACACATCTCTAGCGACAAACGTTTGTGCAAATACATGACAATATTGTACAGGTCGTCCATTTTATGAGACCTAACCCTAAGAAAAACATATTTCTGAGTGTAGGGGGGTCTTTACGTACATTTTGACAGAGGCATGAATGTAACCCCTAGCCTGCCTCCGCCCTGTTACGTACTTCCGTTCAATTTGCATTTTCCTTTAGTACTACGTCTGGGTTTGCGGGTATTTTCGTCTGTTTTCACCAGTCAAATCTTTACAGGACCAATCAGCGAACAGAGGGAGTGGCTGAGAATGATGACGTTGAGGTTGTGTGTTAGTTTGAGTTGTAGTTTCGTCATGGCGGCGGAGAAAGATGCGAGCGTAGTCATTTGGATCTTTTGTGGCAACGCTGCTGAATATCCAGAAGTTAAAGCCCGAGCAAGAACAATCATTGCTGAGTCTTGTGGTGGCCCTCCTCCCCACGGGGTTCTGGAAAAGTCAGATTTTCCAGCTCACTCCGTTAGTGGTGAAGGAGTTGGCTACGGCTAACGTCACCGCCAAATGTTAGCAATTGGTTACGGCAAATCCAGAGTAGCTCTGGGCAGATCCAATAGTTTTACACTTCAACAGCGTTCCCGCCTTGAAGGAAATTGACCTGAGGACAACATGAGGGTTAACTTATTTTGAACTACCCAATTGTAATTCCCCAAAATAACATGATTGACACATTGCTCTTTGCCAAGTATAAATCTCTACTTTCATACATTTTGGTCTTATTCAATTTTAAACATTTGAAAAAAAACAATTCAAGTGGTTTTGAAATAGTATTGATTAATAGACATATTTCAGTCTGTGATTGTCCATCAACATACTTTCCTTTAATTTTAGTCTAAATAAGTCCTAATTTCTGCTTTTCTATCTCAAACATTAGGTATAATTTCCTATAAATGAGCATTATTGACCATAAATTCCAAAAATAAATGTAAAACTAAAGTTAATAAGTTAGTTAAGTAGTGTTGAAAACGTCAAAAAAGTAAGAAACATTCAAAAAAGTGTCAAAAGTGTTGAAAACAGTGATAAAAACATAAAAAAAGGGTTGATTTTCAATTTTTACGGGAAGACAACACATGGGTTAACACTTGTCAATGGAGAGTGGCTGGTAGGACCTGGCAAATGTAATGTCCCCCATAAAATTTAAATATTAAAAAGCTGTCTTTGTGGTGAAAATGTACAGACTCCCAAAGTAAAATTGAAAAATATTAATGTGAGGGCAAACAATCACATCTCTGTGTAATGTAGCATGTGTACGACAGCGCGGCATACCAAATACGTCAGGATAAACAGATGGCACAGGAATGCCAAGCTGAGATTTCACACTGGGTATAATTTACAGCTCCAGTGATACCTGCCGTCATACAGCTGAAGCCCATAGTGCTGTGTGAACCCAAGCGCACACCCATGAGAAGGGATGCCAAAAATAAATATATATAGTTATAATAAATTACATATTTATATTCAAAGCAAACATTTAACCACAGGATTTTTGTCTTTCAGGGATTTTGCTATGTTCCTATCATTCCTCCAAGCTCGTCAGAAAACGAGCACCCAAATTTCATTACGGAGCCTTCTTGTCACATTTGCTGCCAACTCTGCCAAACATACCCAACTTCAAACAGCTTTCTCTCTTGCTAATGAGCAAAGCTCGCATCTGTTTTCGCCACCTTGTCTGAAATGCATTTCCCTTTTTCTCTGTCTTCCAACCCAACCCCTTCATCCCTCCACCCTTTTTCGCAACTGAACCTCTGAAGTGCCGGCACGCAAATCAAACGCTAATCCATTTGAAGCTGACAGGGCGTCCTGATTACGGCGGTGGCTTTCTTCTTCAAACATCCTATCACCATCATCTATTCAGGAACACATGTCGAGACATGAAAGAGCTCCCAAGTTCAACTAGCCGATCAATTGTTTGTCGGATGTGGCAACAAAGTGAGGGCAAATTGTCATGCACACCCACCTGAGCCCGGGAGTTTAAGCCATAGAGTTGCATGAAGGCACAGATTCAGACAGGCTCAAACAGGGCACATTCCCGTGCGAGGGACGTCATCCAGCGCATGCACATGCACAATTGTTTTAACTTGCTGTCACTTTTTTTTGTTTAATTACTAATATTTAGATATTAAAATCTGCAAAATGAGACGGAAAGCCTTGGGTCTATATATGAAAGGAGACGAAGGGTGAAACACTTTCATGGTTGAAGCATATTTCTTCAAAACTGTTAATGAAGCTGCAGCAAAAGTTCACTTCACCAAGGCAACCCGCCTCACACGTGTCTAAGAGAGTTATGAAGCATGAGTATTTTTTTTTAACCAAATTTCCATTTGAAAGTCTTTAATTACATCTTTCTTAAAATACAATCTCACATCTCCTGAATAATTTGACAGTACTACAGGTTCATATTATGCCCATCATTTGTAATTATTTCTCTGTTCGTGACATTGTTTTTTTGTACATTTTCCTGTCAGTTTGGAATCGCAATTAGCTCCTAACCACCGTTGCTATGGCGAAGAAGCCAGCCAGAGGAGGGAATCAGGGCTGTAGCAAATGAGTTTTTCTACCTTGTTGCTTGTTGCCCACAGTGCCGTAGTTGCTTAGCCCATCTTACTGTCCCACAATCTGAACCTGAACGGATTTAGACTTATCAGGTTTCACAAAACAAAAGTGAAAGCTTTAGCTTATCGTTAGCGACACAGACAACAGAAATGCGATCCTAAGTGATTGGATATTTATTTTTGGCATAATGGGAATCTCAGTTGACTTTTCACTTTAAAGTATAGCATTAATCAGTTTTGGGCAATTTTCAGTCCGAACTCAATAAAAAAGCTGAATATCATGTAGAATAACACGTTTGACATATCCTGGCCTTATGAAGTTATCTTACATTTTACCAAACTGACATACACATCTAACCAACCTGTAGCAGTGTTTCTGGAAACCTGAAGGAACTACGTCCAATATGTCCACTCTTTGTAGCTCTATTACTCAGTTTTTTTTTTTTTTTGTCTTGAGAAAAACATCTGGCTCTTTAGTCCATTAAGCCCCTTTCCTACTGCAGGAGTAACAGGTATTTATCGGCTCCAGCTCCGACCAGCATGATGGAAACATGACACCCGGGTTAAGTTGACCCTTTTTATTGACCTGATGTAGCCACCGATGTAGCAGCGGTTGAACATCTTTGCAGATTAGATGGCACAGAGTTTAAAGCCGGCTACACACTGGATGCATCGTGTCTGTTTTTATTTTGGCGCCCATGTTAACAGATTAGAGTTTACACACTGCCTGCATGACACACGCACTTCACACACACCAAAAACGCATGCATACTAGAAATAAAACCGACGACTATTTTTCACAAAACACGTGAGCGTGTTGGAAGCTTTTCCAGGCAAAACAGAATAGGAAAATATGTTTTTTTTTTTTTATTTTGACATAAATACATTCAATAAATGACATGTTGATGTTTTAAAGTCTCTAGGGTTGACATCAAAGCAGATATGTATGTAATATATATATATATACGTCAGACACGTCCCTGGTGTGTAGGACATAGAAAAATCCACGCAGCCAGTGTGTAGCCGGCCTGAAAGAGAGACTAAATAAGAGATATTAAAACCACCATGACATTTTCACTGGCCTTCATGCAGTTTTCTAGTGGTTACTTAACCCTGTTTTCTAAAGCTGACAATGGGAAAAGGAGTGTATCGCCTATTTTTTTAGCTGCTTTACCTGCATTGAAAGAAACTACATATTTGCGCTTATGTTGGTGTAAATAAAAACATAAATACATACAAAACATATTGAATAGTGGAAAGCGAGATGCAAGCGTCTTTGCTATTTTAAGACTGTCCAGCGCCCACAAAAGGCACCTGCGCCCATGTTTGAGCCCGTGGGCGTGCTGGTCTTACAGGGAGGTGTGTTCAAGTGAATTCTGGGTATATTGCTATTCTTGAGGCAGCGCCATTGACCAACACAAACTTAGTCCAAAGTCAGTAATGCAGCATTTTATTGTTATTGTAACAGCATATTAGTAAAATGCGCCTAGGCTTATGCACAGCATGCACACAATATGCTTGTTACACACACACACACACACACACACACACACACAGGGACGAGCAGCGGCACACAAATGTAAAGATTAGAAAAGATTAGAAATAAAAATGTTGGCGCCCAGATGGCTCAGTTGGTAAAGTGGGCGCCGACATGCAGAGATTTAATCCTCAATGCATATATACTTATATATATATATATATATATATATATATATATATATATAGATAGTATGTTTAATAGTGTGGCATGTTTAAAAGTTTTGCCTCCTCAGGGGTCACGGCGTCATTTTCTCCAACATATTACCTCACCTGCACCATCACCTACTAATTTGATTTCAAATGCTAAGTGACTTTAATTGCATTGGTTAGTAGTAATTATTGCCCTGTAACTTTGTCACCATCTTTCTTCCTCACCCCCTTCATCTCACACATTGCTCCCTGCTGTCTCATCTGTCTCCATCTCTCCCTGTGACTCAGCTTCTCTCTCTCTCTCTCTCTCTCTCTCTCTCTCTCTACGTCTCTAACCCAAGCTCCCTCTCCCTAATTTCCTCACTTCTTTCTTCCCTCTCCTCCACTGCTTGATGAATCCCCCCCCCCATCCACCCTCTTTCACCCAAATTGTAATTTGCTCCCTTCCCTCTCATCTTTCTGTGTTACTTCATGACTCGGCTGTTCGTTCCTTCTCTTTACCTTTCTCACTTCCCTTCTACTTTCTTCGCTGGCAAGAAGTCACAGAGATCAAAGGGAGGCAGATGGAAAGAGGCAAAGCTAACCCCCACGCGTATGTCTTCCCTGCACTCTTTTCTTTCCCGCTCTAGCTGCTAAATCGAAGTCTGTCTTCCCCTAAACATCTCCTCGACATACTCACTCCATCTCTTTCTCTGTCTCATCCTCTTTCTCTTACACTTTCCACCCTGCCATCTTACTTGTCTTTTCCCAATGCAATGGCATCCCTCTTTTACCCCTTTTCTGCTTGTTTGTCTCTCCTCTGATCTGAATGCATGCTGTTAAAATCATTCAAAACACACGCCGACACACGAGGAACACGCACAACATACACCAGCTCTCTGAAAGATTCACTAGATGCGAAACGGAGAAGAAAAGGGATGAGAGGGAAGAATAGAGACTGTAGCTCCCACATACGTACAGTATAGATGCTCAGCCCCCGGAGATGGCGAGGGGGGTCATGCATCTCTGTTCTCTTCATAATTCAACAGCCTTATTAGTGTCGGAGTCTTTGTTTTGTTTCTTCGTCTTTTTTTTTTTTTTTAACCGTAAAGCAGGGGAATTACAGAATAGAACCGAATACACATGTTCACACAACACATGAGCACACACTTGAAAAATGGCAATATGGGCAGAATCATGTGCGCAAAGACATTTATCCTCACACATAAAGGCACACACAACTACACACCCCACACCTACATACACTCAAACTCTTTATATGTTAATAAAGTCCCTCCAGACTGTCTTTGTTCTTCGAGATACAGCTTCAGCCAACCCTTTCTATTTCCCCTAGAGGCACACCTAGAGACATACATACAAGTCATGATCAAAAGAGTGTGTGCCTGTGTCTTGGAATGTCCCTTTAATATATTCATAGAGGCTACATGTGGATACACACTGTTTGCACAACTTCACAAAAAACAGTAGCTCGACAGCAACGTGATGACATGTCGAACACAACTCACTCACTTGCTCATTGGAATTCCCCCACCCCCCAAGTCCACCACAGGACACATCATCAGAGCCGTTAGACTGAGCTTTTGTTCATTTATGTATTCCTTTTTTCTCTCTGGGATACTCCTGTTAGCCACCCCCAGTGGGAATCTGCGGGATATTAATGGTGTTGTGCGCCGTCTTTGATGCCACATAAAGAGCCCCGACAGGAAAAAGTCGTGCAAGTGGACCGAGTGAGCACCTCACAGTCAAGGTTGAGCAATCTTAAAATAGAGTTGTCTGCTCATAAAGACTTGTGATGAAAATTGATTCTGAGAGATTGAGGAGATATGGATTTTAAAAGGAGGAGGGACACACAGAAAGACACACACACACACACACACACACACTGTGGCCCACCAGTGCTTGGCCTGCTGTTGTTGTCTGCCTGCAGTTGTTAGCTGCGTCAAAGAGAACAAAGACTCCAAGAGGTAAAAGAAATGGCAAAAAAGACAGAGAAAAATAATACTGGCCAAGAGTTTTATTTACCAATCTTCCCCTGGCCCCCTCCTCTTCCTCCTCTCATTTTTTCTCCCTTTCCAATCAAAGTTTCAGTGCGCAACAATAAGACTGCTTACTCTCTCAAAAGCTGTTTAAGTGAATTTCACTGGCTCACCGGGGAATCGCCCCACTGAGGCTTTTGAAGGCATTGAGGCAGGGAGAGAAAGTAATTACTTTTTTCCCTAAACAGAACTGGGGCGCGGCAAAGTGTGCGAATGTGAGTGTGTCTGTGTGTGTGTGTGTGTGTGATTGTGTGTGTGTCTGAGAGAAAATGAACTAGTTTGTGCGCGTTTATGTTAGTGTGCACATGTGACTCAGTGTCATATGTTTGTATGTGAGAGAGACAGACAGCAATGGGACAACAAGGTTCTCACACTCAAGTGAAGTGTGTGTGTGTGTGTGTGTGTGTGTGTGTGTGTGTGCGTGTGCGTAATTCACAATGGTTCTTTTGCATTTCACAGCTGTGCAAGAGACCTGAAGAAGTGTCCTTTATTTACACTTTTTTCTTGAAGGCAAAGATTTTATAATACCAGCTTGTGTTTACAGTTTTATGTCTAATGATATGAAATATAATTTCATGGATGAGGATAAGATAAGAATAAGCAGCCAATGAGCTTCGAAGTTTAAGCTATAGTGCGTAGTTTCTTTCACCCCCATGAGGAATTCTAAGTAATGACATCACTGTTACCGTCCACATGAAACAAGCCTTCCATGATCACACAGAGCCCCCACCCCTCTTCCACGCAGTTGCTTGTAGCCAAGGAGGACACAGAGGATAAAAAACATGATGGACTCTTCAGAAGAGGCAATTATCTTCGCTCAATTTTCTGCGCTCAAAAGTTGCCAGACACCACCATTTTCTGAACATAGTCATACTGAGAAACAAAGAGAGAGTTGTGTGGAGCTGATAGTCTTAATTACCTTTGTAGCAACTCATTTGGCAATGGCTTGATTGTAACGGACGTTCATTAATATCAAAAAGTTAGTCAAGCTGTAAGCAGTTGACAATATACACACAAAAGTTCGGAATAGACTCACTGCTACATCACAGTGAAAGAAGCCCGATGAGGTGATCACCTACCTAGAAATAGTTTCTGCAGCATGCCAAGGATGTCGCCTTCTGCCAGCTGCCCAATTGGCAGTGCACCTATCCGGTGTTTTTTTGCCCACATTGGCAGTAACGCGGTCATACTGTAAGCCCAAGAGAAGGAGGTGACTAATACAAGTGGATAAAATACTTCAAAGGGGGGTTAGCCTTCAAGATAGGGCAATAAGCTTAAGCATCTAAAGGCAACACAGATTAGAACTCCTGGTCCTTCACGTCAAAAGAAGTCAATTGAATGGCCGGGATAGCTCAGTTGGTAGAGCACTCACACATATATAGAGGTTTACTCCTCGACGCAGCAGGTTCAACTCCAGCCTGTGACCCTTTGCTGCATTTCGTTCCCCCTCTCTCTCTGCTTCCATGTTTTCATCTGTAAAAAAGGGTCATTTGGGTTTGGGTACCCTGCTTCAGACCCAAAGCCCCATTAAGGTGTGATATATCCAAGGGGTAAGCCCCTCCTCTATAGGAGTAGCTCCTATGGCACCATTTTAATGGCACAAAGCCATCACCTGCCATTAGCATCCCATTGACTGCCATTCATTTTGATGTCACTTTTTTCAATTACACGAAGGATCAGTCTACTGAACAGTCTACTTGCTAAAACTGCTGCTGCATTTTTGAATTTCCTTGTGGGAGTCATCCCAAAAGGATTAATAAAGAGAAGTCTAAGTCTAATGGGTGACAAAAGACAAAAATTTGACAAAAGACAAAAAAAAGATATAATTTCATATAAATGAGGTTTCTTGACCATGAATTCAAAAAAGAAAATAGTGTAAAACTAGTGGTAATATATTGTTGTTAGTATACTGATGGTAGTGTTACAAAAATGAAGAAAATGTTCAAAAAAAGCGTCAAAAAGTGATTAAAAAAGTATCTCAAATGTGTCAAAAAAGCAGGTTCTTCTACAGAAGAAGTTAACTAAAAGTGAATAAAATGATGCAACAGAGTAATTAAGCTACAATGTCTTCCTATTTTGGACTGTACGCCTCTCAGATCCCTCCAACGTCAACGATGTCAACACGGCTTGGTCAAACGACACACATTCACATCCCAAAGTTCATCATAGTCAAATGATATACAGAGACATGCGCACAGATTTAATTTGATACGCCAAGTGCCTGCACTGCTGATTCCACTGAATTTGATTATACTAAATATTCTCCCTCTGTAGGAACGCCTTGGCGATCTGAGGGAAGATCTGGACGATATGGCAGGGTGATATTCCTTGGTTATTGATTCATCATACAAACATTTTCACACCTGTGAGTTGAACTGGACTTTCATTAAGTTATACACTTCTACAAGTTCATTGAAGGAGTTTCAAAGAAATGTGCACAGATTCATTTTGCGTGCTGAGTGCATGCACTGCTGATTCCACCGAAATTAATTACACTAAATATTCCACCTCCCTAGGAACACCTCGGGATATCTGAGAGTAGTTCTGGACAACACGGCAGGGGAAAAAGGACATCTGGGCTATTTTAATAAGCCTTCTGCCACCATTTTCCAGACATGGATAGAATATATTGATAGAAAGGCTGATATATGTATGACTTACATGTTCACCCATGTGCTCACGTTTGTCTAGAAGTGCTTAAGACCCTTTGCATTGAAATCAGGTCTTGTGTCATGTCATGAGCTGAGCCCTTTTACCAAAGCTGGGTTCTGGCTGTTCTTAGATTGCTGTGTTTCTTATGTAAATCCATCTGACACCACCGCTGTCTCCCTCATTTTCTCTGCATCTCAAAGCCACAGCTCTTGCACACACTTGTCATCTTGCCCAACATTCCTCTAATATTTCCTATTCACTGTAAGTGGCCATCTTTGCCTGATTCATTTTCTTCTCTTTTACCTTTTACGTAGGCGATCTTAAGCAAGCATTCCACCTTCACCAGAAGAGTTCCTCTCCTCCTTAACCTCTCACAAAGTGCATTTCCATCCACCTGTCTTTATTTGCACTGGGGAATCCAGCCAGCACAAACCCCCAGCACCAGGGATTCACTTGCTAAGATCTAGCACTAGTCTATATATCCTTTGCATTCAACTTCCAGTATAGCCACGGTGCTGCAGGAAATTCCGCTGAATGCTTATATTTCCCATTTCCTTCCACTTTCTTTGTGTCAGAATGTTAAACTCCGGTGGATTTCTGAGGACTATGGTTAACTGCTCCTCAGATCTCTGCAGGGTAAATCCAGACAGCTAGCTAGACTATCTGTCCAATTGGGGTTTTCTCTCACGTTACTATTTTGCAGCGGATCTGAGTTTAGCACCACCCACGACGATTGTGAGTGGTTTTCAAGAAAAATCATTACATGTGGCCAGGTTGGGTCAGTGGTAGAGCAGGCGCACAAATATCTTGAGGTTTACGCCTCAACGCAAAGGTTTGAAACCGACCTGTGATGATTTCCAGCATCCACCTTTAAGAAATTCCATTTATCCAGAGCATGCTTTACTGCTATCACCGAATTTTATGTGGAGTAGCCAGACCCTCTTTGGCGGCGCTTTGGAGGAGGGTCTGGCAAAATGAGACTAGACCGGGCACCGATGTCAGCTGCCATGTGCCAGCCTTTGGACCCCTGCACTGGGGTTTGCTCTTAGCTGGCTGAATTTGATTTGCTACATATGCTAACTGAAGGACTCCGGTGCTCCGAAGCTGCCACCCTTTAGGGAGGGCCAGGGGGTGCACTAACATGTCTGATTTGTCGTCTGACAAACAGAGAGAAATCAAGAGCGGGGAAAGGGGGATAAAATAGAACAGAAATGCCCCCCATGTTTTCTACAAAGAACAAGAAAAGAATTGGAACAAGAAATGGATGCAATGACAATGACAGATGCTACATACATACTTTTAACCAAGATAAATAATTCACTAAGGGGCCACTGTTATTTTATTGCTGGTTCCACTCTCTGATATGAAATGCTGGTGCTTTGTATGTCAGAGGCTTGTGTTATTCAACTATACTGAACAAATTTCTAAAAAATAAACCTGTTAAGACATGATAAGAAACCTTGTCAGGGAAGTCAGAGAATGTTTTCCCAGGGAAAGTAACCAGACTTGGTGCTTTGTCCCCAGCTGTCAATGAAGGCACTGTCCTTGGATTCCCAAAAAGAAAATACACTTTAATTCCATCTTTCAAGATCACAAAGAGAGGCTCCCACATCTATTTTACCTTTCTAATCGGGAACAAACCCCTGAAAAAAAATGAATGGGCTACCTTGAGTTAAATCTGGCATCATGAAGGATTTTAGTCTTACCTGTACAATATATACAAAAAATGTCAAAAGTATAACGATGCCTTGATTTAGAAGAGAGGACTGATCATTTACATGCATGTAAAAATTAATTTAATTCAGAAGACAGCTGCACTCTACTGTAGTTCAAAGTTGTGCTGTGGGATTACCGACCAATCATTTCTACAATCTGGATGATTGCCTGAATCTGCAAATTAAATCAGACTTCACCTAGTGGTAGTAATGCCATCCAGGGAGGCTTAGTATTAACATTTACAAAGGAATTTTTGACAGATATCAGTTACCTATTTGTGAGGTGTTAATATTTAACTTACTTTATTAACCTTTAAATTGGATTAAAATAACCTTAATGATTTCTGTGGGGAAATAAGGTTGTCAGAGCAGCAACATTAGAGGAAAAGATAAAATGAGGATAAGCACAAAACTAGAATCTAAATTTTGCAGTAATTATGGTAGAATTTACACATTTAAGGACATTTCTGGTGGTCAAATAAATTGGACAAATAGGGGGTGGCAGCCAAGCTGGGGCAAAAATTCCTTCAAGTAGCAACAGTCAATGGTTTGTGTGATTCAGTCAACCCCCTAATTTTCCTAGATCGTCTAGAGCCTTCAACAGACCATCTGAGACTGTGAGCCGTATAATTCTCAAATCCTTGGATTTTTGTTTTTCCAGCCACATGCTGTTTTGCCAATTCTGCTGGCTTTCTGGCATCCACTAATGAGTGGCAGTACCTCTGGCTTTATGATGGTGCTATCCATTGCTTTCTTATTTGTTTGAACGCCAGCATTCCTTAATTCACATGCTAAACCTTCTTGCCTTATCTTTCTAATTCATACTTCTCCCGTGTACAACCTTATACTTATTCCATCTTCATCCTCCTAATGGCCTTTCCACATTGCAACTGTCATTTCCCAAAGCAATGTCTTATTATTTCACCTATCTATCTTCCACTCTGGGCATGCAAATCCACCTTATTTTACTGCAATTTACCTGTAGGATTTCATAAGTTTGGGACATGAGGAAGCATATTAACACAAACTGTACACTGTGACCACAGAGCATGATTTCTCACCAGTATCTAATGTGAAAAAGCTTCATATCAAAACATTTTATAAATAAAATTCTAATTAATGTACAACAACGTCCTTACTTACTATCAATAAGCAGTAATTAGTAGGTTATAGACGGAAAACTCTTAGTTAATGGGCTAGTATTACAATATAGTCATGCATATAAATGCATTAATAAATGCTTAATAATAAGCAAATATACTACTAATAAGCAACTATTTAATAGTAAAAAGGTATACCTTAACATAAAGTGTTGCCAAAAAGTTAACTAATATAGTGAAGGAAAGATGTGAATGAAAGACAATGGTTAAACAATTGACTGAAAAAATGTCGCTGACCCAATGTTCCCTTTATAAATGATTATATACAGTACATATTGTATATATGATTGTTCTCCTCATTTTGTCATAGAAGTAGTTCAAATTCCGAGGTGAGGGAAAATGTGATATTCTGTGTTATATCAATGTCTAATCATGACCTCTGTCCCATTCAACAAATCCTTTAAATGGCATTAGATGGTTACTCACACTGTTTGTGTACTGGCAAAACATTTTGTGGTGGGGGATCTACTCTGCTTACTGTGTCATATTCAAGAGCACAGGTTAGTGTTATTATAAAAGATAGTGTCGTGCTCGTATAGTAAGTAAGTAATGTATAAATGTAAATGGACTGTTCTTATATGGCACTTTTCTAGTCTTAACGACTACTCAAAGCGCTTTTAAATAGTACAGGAACCATTCACACACTGTGGCCGAGACTGCCGTACAAAGTGCCATCTGCTCATCAGATAAACACTCACACACATTTACACATTTACACCCTGATGGCGCAGCATGTGGAGCAAGCCAGGGTTCAGTGTCTTTCCCACGGACGCTTCGACATGAAACTGCAGGGCCAGGGATCCAACAACCAACCTTTCATTTGGCAGGCAACTGCTCTACCCCTGAGCAACAGCTGCCCAATAAGAATGACTGGGACACACATTCATACTGAAAAACTCAACACTATCAAGCAAGAAGATTTTCGTAGATTACAATGCAAAGTTAACGTTAAGACGCTAATGACACTAATGGCCTATCAGTGTTGAGATTTTCCTGATGTCACTGACATCCTGACGTTGAATGAGAAATGTAGGAAACAATTATTGTAGCCATTTTAATCAGGAGAGCCTAGTTTGCAGATATGCAACAATTAATACGCAGCGTGTTAAATGTACAGTTATTTGGATAACAGATGATTTGATTTAGGAGCATACGGTTAAAAGTTAGGTCTTCCTAAAAGAATTTATGCTGAGATACATTTGTGGGCGATGAAATTAATCTTGTGAACCCAGGTGTGACGGCATTTGGTTTACTGGCTTATCAAAGACTTCCTAAACAGGTAAAAAGCTGCAGTGTAGTATTTTGACCATGGTTGATGACAGAAAGAAATGGCCTAAAGAAATGGTGGTGGTGTCTACATAGAGACTCTCTAGCTCCAAAACTCTGGCTTGTTTGTATTTCTTTATCCCGCTGTGTTCTGAAGGTATTTTTAGACACACAGTTGGCATGCTCTGATATTGCCATTTTCGACAAATGTACACAGTATTTAAAGTTGCATTTGTGAAAAACCTTACCTTATCAACTGGACGAACCGTTTTGGTCACTTGGGAGGATTCAGTGAAGCCGTAGGTGTGTGACAAGAAGAAAAAAAAAATCTCATCTGCGCCATTAAGATTTATTTATTTGAATTGGGACAATGCAACATTAATTAATACACCCGTGTTACCCAGTCGGCTAATTTTCAACTGTAGTCCTAGTTACCTAGCATGTATGTCTTTATGGTGGGAGGAAACCGGAGCACCTGGAGGAAACTCACGCAAACACGGGGAGAACATACAAACTCCACACATACATGCCCTTCCCAGACTGGGGATCAAACGCGCATGAGTAATACAATGTGAAAATTCACAGCATGACAGGCTAGAAAAATGGACTGTTGCTGCAAAATAGTACCATATCATCAACATATCTGGCAATGGCGTCACTGTAACCAAACACATAGGTGTGTAAAACACGTTAAAATAATTTGAAGTTACTAGGCAGTGAATGAATGGGCTTACATCAATCCATTTGCTGCACCGATTTTCAGTAATGTATGCCATCAGAATCATAACGATGTAGAATTCAGATAGAAAATGGCTTTAAAGGGAAGATATTTCTTCTGACAGTGTAACCTAAGCGTGAAACCCACATGGTACACTGGGTTTGACTAGTTAAACTCAACTCAAACTGAGTGACACCCAGACATGCCCCCTCCACTTAGCCATGCTCCTGCTAAGACCTGCCACTCCCTCTCTCCCTCTCCCTACTTGACAATCGCTCGCTTGGCTTCCCATCTCCTTTTTTTTTTTTCATCCTGATCTCCAGCTACGAAGTTCCACTCCCACATGCATGACAATATTCACACCCTCATCCTCCTCTGCAAACGCTGACCTCTTTCCTCCTCATTTATCCCATCCCTCATTTCCCCTCTGCCCCATCTCCACAGCATTCGGAGACGCTAATGTTAATACTGCTGGTGAATCCGGAGGGCGAGAAACTGTAGACAGGCATCGAGACAAAGGCAGTGATAGACGCGAGCACATGCATATGTATGAATACACACATATGCATAATCTCAGAAAGAAAATGGTATGAATACACACACACATAGCCTGCGCACAAACACTAAGCCACTACAGAGAATGAGGTGCACACACATCTAAGGGAAGGGATAGAGAATGTCAGCACTGACTTGTGTGCTCTGTCAGTCACAGTTTCAGAGGAAATGTACGTCTGTGTGAGATTATGTTGGTGCGTGTGATTGGGTGTTTCATCACGA
The DNA here is from genome assembly GCA_013375575.1 of Percina caprodes. Taxonomy (NCBI): domain Eukaryota; kingdom Metazoa; phylum Chordata; class Actinopteri; order Perciformes; family Percidae; genus Percina; species Percina caprodes. The sequence continues at coordinate 2,719,062 of JABXJD010000062.1, forward strand.
ATGGTGCACGCAATGTGTGTGTAAGAGTTTACGTTGTTTCGTTTCTGTGCCGGTGTGCATAGCAATGAGACATCTCATCAGTTGACATGGGGAGCAAGTGTGGCATTAACAGCTTCTCTGCCCTGTGTTCTTAAATAACTGTGATTCACAGCAGCTCAGATTCCCTTCTCATATGACTGGAGAGAGCTGGTCAGATTAATCTCCCTGTCTACAAAGGAGGAGGTATTTACACAGGGGATGAGCCTCAGATTTCAACAAAGATGACTCATAAATGTATTTACCCAAATACAGTGGGATGGATTGGGCTGCTCTTGAGTGAGTTATGAGGTGATATCCATGATAGGGGGAGGCAGTGAGAGAGATTGAAAGAAAGAAAGAAAGACTTGATGTTCTTTTATAAAACATCTCAAAAATAATGACAGAAATAAAGACTGTTGGTGTTCTTTTATGAACATTTAAGATCTAAGAAAGAGAGAAAGAACAAGAAGAAACAAAAAGACAAATTGATACATGTCATTCCCTGACACAATTACCTGCATATGCTGCTTATTATGAGAATATTTCCTACACTGCAATTATTTGACAGCTACATTCACTACTTACTTTTTAAATAAGCCTCACATCAACCATACATACAATATAATAATACAGCCCTTTAAGGGGCCATTGTGCTTCATGAGTACTTTCACTTTCCAATAAAATCCAAGTATTATATTATGCTTCTAACAATTCTTACAATGGTATTACTGCTTATGCTTCAACCTTTATTCATTGAATTTCTCTGTACACTCGGGGTAATGCAACAATATGTAAACCCAACGCTGACATTGTCACCTCATAAATATATTGATATGGTGAGTGTATAAGCAAACAGTGGTTTATTTACACTTGGAGCAGACAAATGAGTATTAGCATTCATCTGGAGTCCTGTTTGTGTCCACCTGATGAATGCGTGTCCAATAATCACTCTCCTTTTAACTTTACTATTGATCAAATCAGGAAATAGCTTAGTCCGTTGTTTCTTTGCTTTTTGTTGGGCATGTAGTATACATTGAGTTTTAAAGGTTTTTCAACATTGATGAGAGAGGTGAGTCTACATTAAAATATTATATATATATTTTTCCTAACAATGACCTGAAAGACACTAAAATGTCCCATCGCTTAAGGTGAGTGCAGTGTTGGGGAATTATTCTCTGTGGTTTTGTCAGCATGAGGAACCCCCATTCACATTCCCTGTAGTTTCCCTTGTCCATTGTTAATATACAATAGAATATATTGAATATGAATGCAGCTTTAAGTAAATGATTTCCCACTACTGTTGCTTAGGCTTCCTTAGAAAGACAATTTTCCCTGTGGCATTTCACTGTAATTGTTTTCTTTCATTATTTTAAATCGTATGTATTTATACCTCAAAAACATATCTTCCCGTATGTAAGCTGTGTCAGAGGTTTTAAACAGATTTTCCAAAAAGTGCTTACGTTTCTACTCTATTTGATTTGCATCTCTTTGGATTTCAGTTATCCCACGCTCCACCAACTTTTGCTTCCCTCACCACTGGGAACACAACGTCCCATATTTCAACTGTTCATACAAATCATTTGATTCTTACTAGGTTTGATAGTGAGTGATCTCCAGTGATGAATTCAACTCAGTGTAGTGTGACAGTATCACAGAAGCTCCTTCTACATAGAAGGGCTGCCTGGGCTTTCGTCGTCAACCACCAGTGGGGAACACTGTTTTGATGATATTTGCACATTTTCCACTGTTGTGTCCTTTGCATCCATTTGATTCTCACTGCCACTGGGAATGCCAGTGACAGCCGTTTCAAATTCATTTTACACTGTATCATTACATATTTTACAGTTCGAAAAAACTGGGACTGAGCGTGATAAATAGTGAAGTGACAAGTATAGAGAATGTGACACATACAGTAATGGTAAGCAGCAGAGCTTCTTTTTTTCCACCTCTAATGACACACCAGGGCCAGGAACTGCGTGTGATATCACAGTCAAGCTGTTATGAGGGTGGCAATTTTCCCGTGAAAAGATAAGATCTAGAAGCAGGTTTTTTACTTTAGTGAAACACCCAGTACTTGCAAGAGTAGTTGCAATGTCTCTGCAAAAGTTCCCAAGTCGAAAAATGTGATACAATAAACTTGACAGAAACACACCCTGATTTCTTGTCCTAATGCTTCAATTGTTAGTCATAATCCTAGTTCAAATCTTTAGTTTCCCACATTCACAAATGCAGTCAGTCACATTACATTCAATTTTCTTTGGCTGACATTTTCATCCAGAGCGACTTCCAATACGTGCATTTAACCATGAAGTTACAAACTCAGAAAAGCAAGAATTACATAGAAGTGCATTAGCTTCAAATAAGCCAAACTACTAAGGGCCACATACACAATTGTAGTTAACCAATATGCTCACATGTCCCCCACCGCTGTTGACCCTCCCACCTCCAGAAACTTCAACATTAATTACCATTTTAAACAAATGTCAGGAGCACGCCTCCTCTTCTTTCCTCCTCACAACCAGGTTCATTAAAGCATATCGCCCACTGCACTAACACAGCCCAACTGCTGTGACATATGACTAGCCCACCTATTCCAGCTGAGAGAATGAGTAAAGGAGAGAGACACAGACCCACACCCAAATATGTGAGATATTTTGCAGAGATGTGTGTGTGTGTGTGTGTGTTAACTGTATGTTTTCCTGTGAGTGAAGTACAGCCAATCTCTAATTACCTAGCAACTCATTAGTGCCCAGGTGCCAACTTGCTATTGGCAAAGGCTAACTCCATGCAGGCAGTCAGGATGACATGATAATGGTGTAATTGTGCTGACCCATGTACCCTGATGGTTGATAATTACCTGCTCCATGTATTTAGAATGTGAGGGATTAAAATGAAAGCGGATGCTGAGAAAAAGGGGATAGGAAGAGTCACAAGACCATGTGGAGACCCTCCTGGACATTTAACGGCAACAACCAAATCAAAATAGAAAAGATAAGCCTGGTGAGTGTGTGGCTAGGGTGGCGAGAATAATGTCAAAGATGAGTATTTCTCAACGGAGAGCTTGAGAGACCTGCTGGGAGGCTATGCTAATGCTGGTTTCTCTTCACATCCTATAGCGGGAAGAAAAAGTAGTGATTGTGATTTTTTTAATGTTTATTTTTGAAAACAAAAGGATAGGATAGGATTAGGATAGGCTGAAGCTGACCAAGATGATGTTAGTTCTTTCTGCTGAATTTACTCTTGAGCTGTTGTATGGGAGCATATTGTGATAGTCAGGTTTACCTCTATGGACCGTACAATAATGCTTAAGTAGAGGATTCCCATTCCAGACATTGTACTGGTTTGCTAAGTAACAATGATTAGGTATTTTAATTCTACTTGAATGAACACAGGCACCTCTAACAGGGCTTTATGGGTTTTAACTCTCAAGCTTGCAGATCCACATATTGAACATTTGAATAATGCACACTAAGCCAGCACGATAAGCCCCTTCATAACTAAAAAAGAGGACTAAAACTTGATAACCTGAACCTCCTGCTGTGTCAGTGACAAAGCATACCCAAGGCACAGTCTATGGGCCATGGATAGGCCATTGTGAACTGTAATATATAGCAATGGTGACCAAACATGTGCCATATCGAGCCAACCATCTGCAGGTTTTGCTTCCAACCTGAGATTCACCCACTGATTGACATTTCTTTAAGTAAAGGGGAAGAACTCATGTAAGCTCCACTACTAAGGGGTTGAGTCAGAATTAAAGCTTACATGTTCTGGTACATAGTTGGCCACAGCTATTTTATGGTTCATAGTGACCCATCCATTTGGCCATAGGGTGTGCTATATGTTGTAATGGGTATGACTATGGACCTTATCGACAATTACTGTGCTGCCATAGTGATGGATGTCGGTTACCTTATAACCTTGGTGGGCAAACAACTGAAATTGCAGATCTCTACAGACCCAATGAAGCACTAATAACAGTAATACCACCTTCTTGGTCAAGGCCCGTACTTCCCCAAGTCTCTTGAGAATGCTATGCATGAGCCTGGCTATGGGTGTTGCAGTCGGTCTCTCATCACAGAAAGTTATTTTAGTGGATAGCATAATAGAAGAAGCATAGTACAGCTGTGCATTCAATGTAGCATGATATGGCATGCACAGGACATTGGTGATGTAGTTTTCCTTCTTTATGCTCTCGCACCTGTTCCCTGTGATATTGTTTTCCTCAAGAGGGTTTGTCAACGGTGGGACTGCTAGCAATTCTGTAAACCATGGCATAACTGCCTTTGAAGAACAGTTGGAAATGGAAATACAAACGGAAACCTGTTAGGGCAGGACATAACACTCTGAGGAAGATGTCCCTGAGTTAAGTGGAATGGATCAGATGATGCCTGTTTATGTATACCACCATGGTCATAAAACATGTCTACATCTGAGAAGGAGGTAGACACTTTCAGTAGTGTCTATACGCTCTCCAGTGAGTTGTTGTGGCAAGCCACATATTTTGCTAATGTCCCATTTATTGTCGTCATCAGAAAGAATGGGCGTGCTTGTCCAGATAGGAGAGCACCCTGATCCCCTGGTGTTTCAATGGTTCCAGTGCCATGTCCACACACTTTAAGAACGTGTTGGGTGAGCGGGAATAGCTGAATGGTGGTCAATTGTATATGAAGACTAACCCCTTGACGGCAAAGCAAGGAATATATTTGTTTCTTGGTACCATAAGCATGACAGAAGGATATTTCCATAGAAGTGAAATAGTGTCAAGCTAAACAAAAATATTTGACCCTCTTAGGGACACACTGCCTTTATTTCAGAGAAAGAACAAAGGAGAGCATACAGTGCGTGCCACTGTCTTCAGTACATTCACAATTGTGTCACTGTCTTCAGTCACATCCCCAGTGGAAACGGTCACTTCCGCACGTTTTATGTGAGACGGGCCGCCAAAGCTGTCAAGGGAGATATCTTAGAATTCCAACCATCTCTACTGCTGAGTGCAAAGCAGTCTAGGGACTGAAGTCTTAGCTTCAGCCGGAGGGTTGTGGATGGGATAATGCAACAGAGTGCATCAGCGCTTATTCACAGCAACCCCTAAATGATCAGTCAGCACCCTATAGACACCATCTGTATGAAGCAGTAGTGGTGTAGAGGTTGTCCTTCTGCAACATTGATGTCCGGCCGTGGGGACGCCTGCCGTGCGCCCCCCTTACAGGACTTGGTAGAAGACAGTTCTCCCCCCCTTGGCCCCAGCAATGGGAGGGGCTGCCAGCATCACCTGTGTCAGATTCTTGCTAAGGAGGACTGAGTTACAGCACAAAAAGAGTAGTAAACTAAATCTATGGGCACAGTGTGAGAAAGCAACAAAGGAAAAATGCAAGAGTCAAACAAAAAGAAGATTCAGATGATGAAGGAAATATGCTGGATTGCAAAAGTGAGATGGGGATGGTGATACATCAGATCTAAAGAGAAGAACATGTTGTTCTTCATACAGTATGAGTCAGCATCTATGTGCGATATGTGTGCTTGTGTGTGTATATGTTTGTAGACAAGTTATTCTCTGGAGTGTCTTTGACCACAGCTACAGCCACTCCAACAGGCCATAGAATCAGGTTGCACCAGGTACTAGCAGGCTTTAACGACTATAACCCCACTCCTTCTCTTCCAGTTCCGAGAGTACGAATAGTGTTACAGCTGGCCAGGGGGTAACACCACTGCCTCAACACTCGTAAAGGAAACAGATGAGGACCATTCAATACCCAGGCACACTCATTTCGGCCTGATAAATAGTGGTGGGATTCTGTTGCTGCTTTCTTGAGCAGCAGTTGGAAAAAACAGTAAGAGTATAGTATTGCTGTGTTCAAGGATTTTGTCACTCACACAACAGTACATACAGTATCTGCTGTGCAAACACCTATTTAATAGGAAATTAAATTCAATTATTCCCAACTTTTAAGTGAATTACTTCAAGTACATACTGTATTTCTACATATACATTGCAATTTCTGTCACACGTTCCATGTTTCACTCAGCAACAAAACTCCTCACTTGGTATTTTGACATAGAATGCAAATTGTTTTAGACTCATGCAATAAAGTCCATTGTTCCAGCAAATCCCTGCTTGATATTCCTGAATAACCTTGAATGCCGTGGCATTAAATGCACCACTTGGGGATCCAGGGACTCTCTTTGTCATTAGGAGCTGTTACACAGTAAATCTGAAAACTAGATTGTGGGGCAGTGAGCTGTGGCAGGGTTCAGGAAGGCAGCAGCAAAGGCAGGACTGACAGAATCGGCAGTTAAATCAAACAGACGAGGGGAAAATACAAATATTTGACTGGGATTCAATTGGCTTATGATCAGACTCAATAAGAGGTGTTATAAACCAAGTAAGGTTGGAGGGGTAATAGGATGGGCATCACCACAGTGGCAAACAAATTTCAGGTTATTAGCAGATAATGCAGTGGTTGTTAGAGGAGAAAGGAGAGAATGAAGTAAATTATTCAGAGAAAATAAAGATTGAGGGAGTAAGTAAATGAATATATGCAGATACTGAATAACAGTGGGAATGAGTGCAAGATGAACGCTGATTGGATCTAGGATGGCTATAGGTGACAGTTTTGATGCAGACTCTAATCAGTTGATTTTGTTGTTTATCTGACTTTGATTTTGACCCAACAGAAAGTGATGAGGGAAAATTGTCAACATTTACTGTATTTCAAAGATGAGCATGAAACAGCGTCACCAAAAGATGAACTAAATTAGCGAGACCGGGACAAACTGTGAAGGAGCTGTATAGCTTCCTTGCCTGAGATCACTGGACAATTGCCATTCAATTAACGGTGTGAAAGTTTCATAATTAACGTGCTTCTTGAGAAACAAAGGCAGTCTGATCAGAGTAGAGGCTTTCATTGCCGATGCCTCTGAACAATGAGCCCGGGATCAATTAGTTTCCTCTGCTATTCCTAACTAGTGTTGTGTACAGTACGTGACAATGTTCTAGAGAATTCTATGTAACGACGTAAACTGGTTTAGGAGAAACTTTATTTTGAATTGATAAAGAATTGTAGTTATTTGGTATAGGGAACTTTCAGCACTATAATGTAGCAGTGACCACAATCTGTTATTAATGCCATCAAGCTCTTGTCATATGTCAATGGTGGTAGCCTTGGACCGTAGCGGACCATTGCGGCCACTTTTAAGAACTTTCCTTTTTGGGATGACGCTCTTGCATGTAAGCCGTTGTCAGGGTGGTTGCTGCGCTGCGGTGACATTTGGGGTAATTTAAGGGCTCATGGAAGTATTTTACACTCTTAAATTTCATTACTTTACCTTTTAAATGTGTGTGGGGATGGCTTTGATTTACACTTTTTAACAGCACTTCAATAAAAATCCATTTTGATTTAATTGTTATTTGAATAAATAGAATATATTAAAACAAAATCTAAATTGTGTTTTAAAATACTTAGAGAGATGGGGGCATTGGAGGAACTTAGACTCATGACCTCAGTGTTTTCAAATCCCTGGTTATGGCCCTGAATCTAATATGTAATATAATGATTCTGTGTTTTGAATTTGAATCCTGACAGTGTGGGATGGATTGGTTTAGACCTTCATATTTAGAAATAAAAATAAAAGACAACAGACATTTTTATTCATATATGAATAAATAAAATATGAAACATTCAAAATAATGTAATAAAAACACCATAGGACTGGATGCATTGGCGGGACTTAGACTCATGGCCTCATTATCTAAAAACAGTCCGTGGACCTGAATGCAATGTAATGCAAAGGAGTGATTTCTGTATTTGGACTTTTTTCATTGATGCAAAATACCCTGTTACTTTCTAGAAAAAATAATAATTTAGTTATACATTGTACACCACATGGTTTGTCACATTTAAAGTGTGGCATGCAGAGTGTGCATTTTCTGTTGTAAAGCAGAGGAGAAAAACACACACACACAGGCAAAAAGAGCTGTGTTTTCAAGAAATGTAATCCTAAATCCTAAATGTGATCCCCCCCCATTAACCTATCAGTTTAATAGTAATCTCATGAAGGCATGGCAATCACTGACGAGAAAGACAAAAAATATGTGTCTGTAATTGTTTTATGTTCTAATGTGCTGTCTTAAACTGTTTGTTTGTTTGTGATTGAAAAGTATCTCCTGCATGTGACTGGGGCTCATATTGCAATAAGAATCAGCAATACCTCCTTCTCCACAGCTCTAATTGGACAATTAAAACAAGCAAACCTGCTGTGATGGTGTAGTTGGTGCTGGTTTATCTAAATAAAACTCTCTCTCTCTCTCTCTCTCTCTCTCTCTCTCTCTCTCTCTCTCTCTCTGGGAGATGCACTCACAACCAATGCTGGCATGCCAGTACAATACAATTAGGTCTAGGTCCTAGATCATACATCATAAGCCACACATGATGAGGATATAAGAACCCAACTAACAATCAGTGTATAATTGAGCTGCATGATTGAGAATATTTGCCTTTAAGAGAGCTAAAAACAAAACTAGAATGAGTCTGGGCATGATTTAAATTACAATCACGTTAATGGCTGGCTTGGCACTAATCATGATTGCTCTTTCTTCCACATCTGTTTATTACGTGCAGTTTCATTTAACATAAATAGCCACATTTCTTTGAAGCGACAATGCGTGATCCAAATGTAAACAAAAGGGTCGAGGCCTCGCTGACATTCAGAACAGCTCTCACTTTCACAATGATAGAGATCGACGGCTGTTTCGGTTTACAGTTTAAGAAAAGGCGAGAAATAAATGGAAGTAGCGCTTGTCTGTGCTTAGGGGTGGGTTTGTGTGTCATTTGTGTAAGCACAGGAGTGAAATAGGCATTTATGTTCAATTATGAACAGTTGCTAAGCGCAGCAATACTCAAATGTCCTACTGTATGTTATTATACTGTACATGGAGTTATTTTTACACACACACACACACACACACACACACACACACACACACACACACACACACACACACACACACACACAAACACTACCCATCAGTTGCATTGTATATATATATATATATATATATATATATATATATATATATATATATATATACATATATATAATGCAACTGATTTCAACTGGTATTCTGTCTACAATAGAGAAATGGAATTTATATATATATATATATATATATATATATATATATATATTTATATATGTGTGTGTGTGTGTGTGTGTGTGTATGTGTGTATTATTTTTTTAATTCTTATTTAGAGATTAAATTACCTATATTGGGCCATATAGTCCAGCCCTACTTGGTGGAAACCTGATATTAACCCATAAGGACAGACCATCTCCATTCTAAATTTCACATATATCATCAGCAGATGCAATCACTTTGAAGCTTGGTCACGCAAATCTTCACTTTATCACACATTCACCCTGTACTTGCTCAAATCTGTCTGAGCAAATAACCACAAAATTGTGTTTTGCAGCCAGCAGCTGCTAGTTTCCAGGAGCACTGATCAGAGGGCCAAGGCAATGTGTTATTGCTATGTGCATGTGCATGTAATTTCTAACTGCAAATAGATCCAGCAAGCAAACAATAATGTATCTTTGAACCAAGATACAAACTGTGTCGCTGATTGGACTCCCTGTGTCCCATTAATATCCAATTGCATGCACCCACAGTGTTCAAACAAGCAAAAAAAAGTTTTAAAAAATGACTGTTGTTAGATTTGACAAAACATGTCTTCAGTGCATTTCTATAGATGAGTGTTAAAAAGTGCCGACAAATTGAAAGTTACAATTTCCTTATAGTTTAATTCGGGGACATTTTATTTTACTCAAATTTTTGCGTAGCTACAAATACAAAGCAGCTGTCTTGGATCCACATTCATAGTTCTGTGTGTTAGCCTTTGACACCTTAAAAACTAATGTTTTAAGTGGAAATGTTATCTATAACAAAAAAAAAAAAGAAATGTATTTGATGTGCACACCAAGAATGGCATATATACTGTGTAGTATAACATATAATAATACTAAAATACAGGAAATATAACTTACTTCCATCATTGCAACATCATGTTGAATCAAGAACAGAGCGTAGATCCTATCTGTTCTCTATCCCCAGAGCAGTTTGCATAATTTACATACATGTTCATAGCAGACTTTAACCATAATTTATGAGTGGAGGGCTGAATTATTCCAGTAATTCAGTGGGGGGCTGACAGTTTAATCATGATCATCAAGCAGCAGCAGTGCACGCGTTTTCTCTTGTAGTCACTTAGGATCTTTGAACTACCTACCAGTACATACACAGTACTTCTTACGTTGTTTGACCATGATCTGGTTGTGTACAGTAGCTGTTGCACTTAACATGTGGATAAAGCTGCAGACTGATGTGGAGTCGTTATTTACATTTATTGGACTTCCATGTAACCACTGATGTTGTTTTGTTGATGCAACATGCAAAAATCTGTTTGCCAAAACTTTACAGTTTATTGCTAATTAAAAAAATAAAAAAATTAAAATCATCCAGCTGTGTTGTGCCATTTCTGTTTGTTAAAATGAATTACATGATTGGAATTTAATATGTGCGTAGGGTTGGGTGACAATGGCCGGCCCCATTTGCGATTTGCTTCCTGGTTGACCAAATATCCTGTGGCCAGTTTGAGAAAAGTGATTTGTGGGTACTACACACTACATTTGTGGCTCCTGTTGCTACAGTCTGAGTTCTCATGCATGGGTTGCAAACACTAGGTTTCTTTTGATAAGTTAAATACCTTAAAATTGAGGAAAGGGACTACATATAATAAGCGTAAAACTATTTCATAACACAAAGAAACTTCACAAGTTCATTACTGACCTTAAGACAATTATTTTGGATTTATCTGAAAATGTATGTGTACATTTGCAAATGATGCACTCTCTAATTAAATATGCATACATTTGCAAAACAGAAATCTGAACATAAGCCATTGTCAACATTCTTGTTTGATTTGTTGACATATTAGGGTGAAAGGTTTTTACAAAGGGGATTTTAGATACCTGATTGTATCACTCCATAAATCAGAAAATACAATCAAAAGGATTAAAAAAGTATCATTATTCACCATGTTTTTGGAATAAAATGTTACATGAATCTGGCTATAAACGATAAATGAACAAACTCATTTGTGAAAACCTTCAGAATATAGATTGCAATAAAACTGGAAGGATTGGTGTATGTATGTGCTAGTGAAATGGAGATTTTTGTCTCAGAGAAAAAACTAATTTTCAGAAAAAAACCTAAATGTCCATATGTAACTTGACTACTGTAGACAGGTCAATCAATCAGACAGCTGCAGCTGATTCAGAACCTGCTTCCTCAGACATGGATCACATCACTCCAGTTCTGAAGTCCTCTAAAGAATTGATTTCAAAGTGCTAGTTTATAAATCACTATTTATACATTTCTGATCTGCTAGTACACTATGACCCCCAGACCTCTAAGGTCATCTGGGACAGGTCTACAGAGTCAGAACTAAACAGCTTCAGTTTCTATGCTCCTCATATCTGGAATAAACTCCCAGAAACCTGCAGGTCTGCTGCTACTCTTAGCTCTTTTAAATCAATGCTGAAGACCTATGTTGCCTTTCTTTAAATTATGTTCATTTCCATACTGCACTGTAACTTTTATTCATTTGCTGTTTCTTCTGTGCCTTTTAACTGTTTTTGTGTAAAGCACTTTGAATTGCCCTGTTGCTGAAATGTGCTATATAAATAAAGCTGCAATATATGTAATGTACAGACACAATATGAATAATCAAACCCTTAGCATCCTATACATTCTATCATGTCTATATCTATATATTGCTTCCAACACATATCAGCTGTGGCTAGTAAACGTTAACTCCATAAACCAACGGGCCTGCTGTCTGACTGCTGGGTTCTCTGTATTCGGCCAAATATAGGGTGATCATTAATTGGACAAAAGAAGATTACACATGTAAATTGACTCTTGCACTTTGAGTTATTTTTAACTTTTGACCTCAGGTCTTGTCTCTGTAATACTGTCTTAATTAAATTGCAGGTGGTGCGATTGTAATTTTTGAGATACTAAGCACAAAGCTGAGCTGAGCCAATAGAGCAGATCATCCTGTGTCACAAAGAAGGATGTCATCGGCATTCAAACAAACCTGTCTTTATAGATATCAGTTGGTTCCTTTTTTGTAATAAATAGTAATTGGTTCCACAGAAAAAAAAAAATTCTGGGCTAAATGGTATCAGATTGGTGCATAAACAACAGTATTTGCCGATACAGCAATTTAGGTTCTATCGATACTGGTATCCGTACATCTCTAACTGATCTAACTATATTCCCTTGTGGTCATGTGACTGTGGAAGGACCTGCCTATCAGACAGGCCTCTCCACTGTCTGTTTTAAAATGTTTTCTAAAAACTCACCTCTACTACTTGGCCCTCTGACACCTGACGTTGACATTTTTGATTTGATTGTTTTTAGTGTGTGGGTGTCTTCCCATGTTTCGTGTCTCTTCACCCCCCCCAAAAATACAACACAAAAAAGTAACAAATAAAAACAGCAACAGGATTAGGGCTGCACATTATGAGGTAAATATCTAATTACAATTTTTTCAACAATTATTTAATTACAGCAAAGGGCTGCAGCTCGGATCCAGAGCCATGGCCCCCTGTGCCAAGGACCAAGCCTCGATATATGGGCACACGCTCTACCTGCTGATTTTTGCAAGGATCTGTACCAAACAAAGAGTTTTTCTTTAGTCTGTGGGATAGGATTTGTAGGCCGCGATGTCTCCGCAGCACTTCAATCTGAATGGTTGGACACATACAGTATTTAGCCTTTAGCAAATAAGCGCCCCCTGCGATTTGGATATTCAACTAGTCCATATTGCAATTTTGATGAAATTGCGATTAATTATGCAGCCCTAAGCAGGATGCCACATGAAAAAAGAAAACATCCCTATCATTCACAATTTTGTCTTCTCAAAATGTTCTTAAAAAGGTTGCCATTTCCACTTATATTTGTTAAGATTCCCTCTGAGTGAGAAATTATTTTTATTTCTAATGGTATATGTGTGATTCTTTAATCCTGGTCCTCCTGGACCATGACGCTGTCTTTTAGCAGGCGTGTCTGATTTACAGCGCGGGCATTGCCGACATTGCCTTGGACTGATGTGCCTCTTTTCTCAGCAACAGAAGCTACTCAGCCAACTAACTATCAAACCAATCAAATACAATCAGTCAAAGTGGTCTGAATCACTGAGTCAAAGACCTGTGCATGATATATTTGATCTGTATCACTTTTAATGTATTTGGAAAGCATGCCTCTTTTGATACTTTTGATATTAAGCTGGGAGCTGAACAGCGCCCAGTGCAGTAGACACAAAGCAGTGCAGATTAATTGAGGTTAAAAGGAACAAAGAGCTAATAATAAAAGAGATAATCAAGTTCTCATCGCCTCTGTCTGTTAACAGTTTTTTCTCAGCCGGCTGGAGCAATAGCTCATACTTTTTTTAACTCACTATTTTCAATCAGTATTTATTTTTTTTTGCCAGTGGTGTTTTGATTTAAATGGGTTCTTCTATTTGGCTGTGATATAAAAGAAGAGAAAATGATTAGAGCTAAAGAAAAGATCAGGGAATATTTTACATGTGACCAAATAAAGTCATAATAATGGTTAAACAGCTCACTTTTTTTAACAAGGCCTCTGAACTTCATGCCAAATACCTGACATTACCTTCCAAAATAACACTTAAATACCATCTGATGTGTGTGTGACTTCTCCGCTCTGCTTTAGCTGCGTTGAGCCACATCAATTTAGTTAAGGTTACTTCAAGATCTTGTTATGGTACAAAGAGGGTAAGAACAGCAGTCTCCTGAGTCCTACTCATCCATCCTCCCTGATGTCCTTTCTACGAGGTTTTGACCCAACCTCCATCTTTGCAAATTACATCAAAGAGGACGCTATTCCCCAAAGGAAAACTTCAGAAGCATATGCGTTTCAGCAAAGCAACATATGTTTACATCCAGTGACAAGGTTCAAGGTGTTTATTTGTCATGTGAAACAGTGATTGGCAATAGAAATCTAAGGCCTATCTGAATCTAAACTTAATCAAAATCCAAAAATGTAAAATAAAATAACATGAAGTAATGTGTACACAGTATTGCAAATGCATTTGAATACATGTAAGCGGAATGTAAAAGGAATACAATCATGTATTTATACATATTGAAAAATATTACAGGCCATGTAGAGGGACAAATGATGTTGCCCTGCCAAGAGAGGTTAGATTAGAAAGTGCCTTTCTAAAACGGCAGTTACAACTAACTCATGTTGTAATATAAATTAACGGACTTATTAAAAAGGGTCATAATTGACACAGCCACTATTGTTCCTTGTCACGGGAAATAAACATAGGTCATATTAGAAATTAAAAACACCAACATCCATCCATCCATCCATCCATCCATCCATCCATCCATCCATCCATCCATCCATCCATCCATCCATCCATCCATCCATCCATCTTCGTCCTTATCCGGTATCGGGTCATGGGGAAGCAGCTCCAACAGGGGACCTCAAACTTCCCTTTCCCAAGCCAAATTAAGCAGCTCCGACTGGTGGATCCTGAGGCGTTCCTAGGCCAGATTGGAGATATAATCCCTCCACCTAGTCCTGGGTCTTCCCCAAGACCTCTTGCCAGCAGGACGAGCCTGGAACACCTCCCTAGGGAGGCGCCCAGGAGGCATCCTTACCAGATCCCCGAACCACCTCAACTGGCTCCTTTCGACGTGAAGGAGCAGCGGCTCTACGCCGAGCTCCTCACAGATGACTGTGAAGGTAGGAAGGAAAACTGACCGGTAGGTCAAGAGCTTTGCCTTCTGGCTCAGCTCTCTATTCGTCACAATGCTGTGCCGATTCTCCAACCAATCTCCCGCTCCATTGATGACAAAGCGCAGCCCGGTTGGAGGCCAACCCTCACCTGAAACCAGTCCGACTTACTACCAAAAACCCGGACACAGCTCTCGCTTTGGTCATGCAGAGATTGGATCGCCCTGAGAAGGGACCCCCTCACCCCATAATCCTGCAGCACCTCCCACAGTATCTCCCGGGGGACCTGGTCATACGCCTTCTCCAGAGCCACAAAACACATGTAGACTGGTTGGGAATACTCCTAGGCTCCCTCCAGGATCCTTGACCCGTTGCTCCACGACCACGACGGAATCGGCATTGTTCCTCTTCAACCCAAGGTTCGACTATCCGCCGAACCCTCCTTTCCAGCAACTTGGAGTAGACTTTAATAGGGAGGCTGAGAAGTGTGATACCCCTTTCATGTATACACCCTCTGGCCCCCCTATTTGAAGAGGGGAACCACCACCCCGGTCTACCACTCCCTAGGCAGCGTCCCAGACCTCCACGTAATGTTGAAGATGCATGTAACCAAGACAGCCCCTCAACACCCAGAGATTTTAGCATTTCTGGATGGATCTCATCAATCCCTGGGGCTTTGCCACTGTGGAGTTGTTTGACTACCTCAGCGGCTTCTACCAGGGAAATTGACAATCCCCCATCATCCTCCTGCTCTTCCTCTACCACAGAGGTTGTGTTAGCTGGATTTTGGAGTTCCTCAAAGTGCTCCTTCCACCGCCCTATTACCTCCTCAGTTGAGGTCAACAGGTTCACATCCTTACTGTACACAGCTTGGATGGTCCCTTCTTCCCCCTCCTGAGGTGGTGAATGGTTTTCCAGAAGCACCTCAATGTCTTCTCCGAACTTCTCCCACACCCGCTGCTTTGCCTCTTTCATGGCAGAGGCTGCAGCCCTTTGGGCCCTTCTGTACCTTGCAATTGCCTCTGGAGTCCTCTGCGATAGCAAATCCCGGAAAGACTCCTTCTGCAGTCGGACGGCTTCCCTAACCACCGGTGTCCACCAGTGTGTTCGTGGGCCCCTTGAGACACCTAAGACCCTAAGACCACAGCTCTCCACCGCGGCTTTAGCAATGGAAACTTTGAACATTGTCCACTTCCATGCCCCCAGCCTCCACAGAGATGCACTAAATGCTTCGCCGGAGAATGAGTTAAAAGTCTGTCGAACAGGGGCCTCCTCCAGACGTTCCCAATTCACCTGCACTACCTGTTTTGGCTTACAAGGCCTGTCCTTAGTCTTCCCCCAGCCCCTGACCCAACTCACCACCAGATGGTGATCAGTTACGCCCCTCTCTTCACCTGAGTGTCCAAAACATATGGCCTCAGATCAGATGAAACAATTATAAAATCGATCATTAACCTTTGGCCTAGGGTGCTCTGGTACCCAGTACAAACATCTCTATGTTTGCACATGGTGTTTGTTATAGACAATCCATGACTAGCACAGAAGTCCAACAACAGACAACCACTCTGGTTTAGATCAGGGAGGGCGTTCTTCCCAAACACGCCTCTCCATGTATCTCCATGTCCACCGGGGTAAACTCCCATGCAGCGGCGCTCAGCCGGGGGGATTGTGAGTATCCCCACACCCGTCCGGCGCCTCACACCCTGGGCAACTCCGGAGAAGAACAGAGTCCAACCCCTATCCAGGAGTATGGTTCCAGAACGAAGACCATGTGTAGAGGTAAGCTCCACAAAATTTAACTGGTAGCGCTCCACCTCCCGCTCAAGCTCCCGCTCCTTCCCCCACAGAGAGGTGACATTCCTCGTCCCCAGAGCCAGCCTCTGCCACCCGGGTCTTGCACCTGACCTTCACTGCCACCCATGTGGCAGCGCACACAACACCAGCGGTTCCTCCCACAGGTGGTGGGCCCATGGGATGGAGAGAAGGGTGCCATGTAGCTTCTTCGGGCTGTACCCGGCTGGGCTCCATGGCAAACCCAGCAACCAGGTGCTTGCTGACGAGCCCTACGTCTGGGCCTGGCTCCAGACGGGGGCCCCGGGCTTCCTCCGGGCAGGGTCAGTCCCTCTCTGCTTTGCTCACTCAAAGGGTTTTTTAACCATTCTTTGTCTGGCCCCTCACCTGAGACCACTTTGCCATGGGAGACCCTACCAGGAGCATACAACTCCAGACAACACAACCCTCAGGTTCATAGGGACACACGAACCTCACCACCACGATAAGGTGATGGTTCTTGGAGAGTTTTTTTTCAGACATTTTGAACTGAACTGAAATTTTGTCTCAAGCAGAGCCTCATTGTAATACTTCTGAGAGCAGGAGAAAGTGAAAAATCTGCTAATCTCACAGTTGGTGAGAAAAAGAAGATCAGGAGTTATCAAAACCATTGAAGTGTACCTTTAACCAGTGAGATTACCAGGCTGAAATGACCTTTTTATAGTACTTGATAACAGCAGGTTCTGTCTTGTACCGCTAACCCGCATACATACCGTCCTCATCTAACCTTTCACGGCAGCAGATGATTGCACCATGGTGGAACAAACCTCTCATTTTGCCAATGTCAGTCTTTCACTGAGATTGTATCCAACTGTTACATTCTGCCGAGACCCAGTTTCATTTATTAAACAGCCGTGATGATGCTGGCGTTTTTTTATTGTGTTCTTAGGGGTTGATTTCTTATCTGAGGATGCCCTTTGTCAGTGTTACAATATGGTTTTCAAAGTGTCCATATCTGTGTCTGATGAACACCGTGGCTCTGCACTCGCCAAAATCTGTACCCTTCATCTTTTCCATTCCGCTTCACTCAAAATCTTTTCATTTTCACATCTGTCTATATTCAGACTCCAAATCACCAGTCCTGTGCCTCCGAATCTAACCACCAACTTGATATACCCTCAGCTCACCGTTCACTCCCCCTGAGTCATTTACGCTCCACCTACAGCTTCACCTTTTACGCCACTTTCAGAAGTCATTGACACCCAGAGATTTACACCCACCCGAGGATGGACCCACAGAAGAATCAAAAGAATCCCATTGCTTTTGCAGCGACCGCCTTGGGCCATGTTGGGTAACCAAAGAGAAAAAAAATATTGGATATTGGAATCAGAGTTAAGTGTGTTTTGTTGTGGAAGGGTTAAGCCTCGTTTCGCGAAAGCCTTGGGGCTATGTGAAGGGAAGAAGGGAAGGATTGAGATATGTTTCCACTGCAGGCCGAAAAAGAGGTTAAGAAATTCACTCCACTGAGATATAGGTTTGATTTGCCTCAGCAAGCTGGTGTGAGTGTATGACCAGTGATGAGTGTGCACACCCGCTTTATGTGTATGCTTTTGTAGCAAAGAGAGATGAGGTACATCCTGTGTGTGTGTGTGTGTGTGTGTGTGTGTGTGTGCGTGCGTGTCTGCAATAAATAGACAGGCACTTGAGCATCCTACCCCCCCCCCTGGGCTCTTCTCGCTTTAGTGAATTTCAGGCTAGCTAAGCCCCCTGGAGCCAAACATCTCACTGGATCAGTCAATATTGAAACAGACGAAACACACTTTCCCCCATACCCGTCGTTACAGAATATAATCCCTCATGTTCAAAAACGTCATGGTGAAATAAACCGCTTAAACTGACAAGTATTCTTATTTCCCAATACAGACAAATCCGGGACCTAACCTAAACTGTCCAAAGTGTTCTCTCATACATTTGAAGCGTGTACATGCCATACTTACATTTGACACTTTTAAACATTTAAAATGGGGGGGGGGTTCAACTTTGAGGTGTGTGTCCCCTTAGGGTGCACAGAGTGAAAGATGTGAATCAAAGATATTGCATGGAGTGAGAGGGACAGGTGCATGTCAGTTTTGTAAAAATAACACAGGTTTAGTTATTGTAGCGTGGACTATTGACAGTTGTGACGTCCCTGAGCCTGTTGTCATGCATGTGTACGGTTGTCTGTCTTGCAGGTTTGTGGCTGAGGTGATGACGAGATGACTGGAAGCACCTGGCCACATAGGCACTGATATGTTTTCCGCCGTGGGTGCTCACAGGTGCACGCCCTTTAAAAAAGAAAAAGTAGTCAAAACTTTTTGGCATTTCAGAACCTTAGGAAATGGACAGCGGCCGACACGAAGACACACTCCTATTAACGTGATAGTAAAGCCGTAAAGTAGTATCTTTCAACTCAGGATGGCGCCACTTCTCACAAATAACTGACACTTATCTGCGCATCAACAGCAATGTTTCCTTTTTAAATGAATGTAGCCTACAGGCAGTCTGGCACACATGAATGCTCAGTATTTTCCATGGGTGCTTGAGCTCCAGAGCGCTCACAGTATCAGCACCTATGCCTGGCCAGTCCTCCCAGGCTTTTTACTTGTCACTTCATTATTATAAATAATAATAATAATAATGTATTTATCTGATGAGCAGATGGCACCTCGTATGGCAGCCTCAGCCACAGCGTGTGGATGTGTGTGACTGGTGAATGGTTCCTGTACTATGTAAAAGTGCTTTGAGTAGTCCTTTTGACTGTGTATCTCCATCTCTTGTTGTAGCCTGTGAGCCGATCGTAACACAGTTGACACAGTCAGCATTTGGAGAAGTGGCTGTGACAAGAAACCCTTAGAACCCTGGATTGTCCCAATTAGTGTCAAAGATCTAACTCCTTCTTAGAGTCATATATCTCATTACATCTTGACACAGATACATGAAAGACATATGTTATAATTAGTGTGACTTGCACTTTCTGAGTATATCATTATCTCCAATCAGTGAACGTTCTTAAATCTGCTTAGAAATCAATAAGACACTTCTTCTAACTAAACAACTTGCTTGAGACTTATCATGCTTTTAGATTTTTTGCAGTATCAAAAGTAATCCAGTGATAATTCTTTGTACATCCATGGTTATATTGCAAACAGGAACTGCTAATAGATAATTCAGCATAGTTTAATATGTTCCAAATTGCCAAAATGTAAACAAATAAAGGCTACAAACAGGCCTCAAGTTGATTGACTCGGCAACTTTATATTACTTGTTTATATTACTTGTATTTGTCAGCTAGCCTAGAAATCTAGATACACCCTAATGGCAGCAAATGTAATTTGGAAAAACCGAACTCTAGTCAGGCCAATCACATTGCGTATGGAGTTGGTGGACGGGCTTAACATAATGACGGCAGAGTTGCCGTGGTTTGGCGTGAATTCCCTGCTACTTGGAAACATGAAGATGGCTGCTGCTGCTGGTGAACCGTGGTCTTTCCAACACGACTCTGGAAGACTTGGAGTTACACATTTCTTTGAGAAAAGAGCAAAAAACGTCATTCTTAAAAGAGGAAAATGTTTAATCTATCAACTAGCGTTGCTCTGGTTGGTTGAAGCGCTATCCAATTGTGTGCAGAGGGGATTTAAAAGACAACCGTTTATCCCACCCCTCGGATTAAGCCTTGGCAATGGGGAGATCCCAGACCCAACATCTTGATTAGTCAGCAGGATTACAGAAAACACAACAGACTCAATTTCCATGAAACTTGGTGGAAAGGTGTATCATGGGCCAAGTAAATACCCATAACATTTTGGAAGGCAGGCACACTAACTATTTTTGTAAACTTTAAATTGCATTGAGAGATATGGCATTTGGCCTTGGCAGAATATCACACTTTGAAAAGCCCGGTTCTAAAACAAGCTTCATACATGTAAATGTTACTCTACTCTAAGAAGTACTGGATTGAAAACCTTTCAAACAGCCCAGGTGGCTTCTTTCACAACTGCACTCATGCAAAACAGACGGATCTGGCATTGGTATAAAGTATACCAATTTGAGCTGGCAGTACACAGTATGTCTGATTTTGTAACACCTAGACTTACAAAGTGACTATTTTCCTTTTTTTCCTGGCTGAAATTTAAACAAATCATTGGAAAAAAAAAATAAAGGAAATAAATAAAGGAAATCTAAGTCCTTGTCTGGATATGTGATAGGTGTGACTGTACTGTATACAGTGGTGGAAAATGCATTCAGATCCTTTACTTAAAGGGTCCATATTATGCAAATTTTCAGGTTCATAATTGTATTTAGAGGATATATCAGAATAGGTTTACATGGTTTCATTTTCAAAAAACAACATAGTTTTGTTTTACTGCACACTGCTGCAGCTCCTCTTTTCACCCTATGTGATGAGCTCTCAGTTTTAGCTACAGAGTAAGACATCTCATTTCTGTTCCATCTTTGTTTGGAATTGCACATGCTCATTACCTAGGTAAGGACTACTAGCCAGTCAGAAGCAGAGTATGAGGGCATGCCCTGACAGTACCTAGGTAAGGATTGCTAGCCAGTAAGAAGCAGAGTATGAGGGCATGTCCTGACAATACCTTGGTATGGACTACTAACCAGTCAGAAGCAGAGTATGAGGTCATGCCCTGAAAGTACCTAGGTAAGGACTACCAGCCAGTCAGAAGCAGAGTATAAGTAGCTAGGAACTAGCAGCTAGGCAAGCATTATAACGTGTGTTACAAAGTGACATCACATTTGTCTAACAAGGCTGGACTACAATAGAGCTGTTTGGAGCAGTTGGTGAACAGTGTTTTCTGTTGGAGATGGGGGAGGGCAAAAAAAAGTAACACAATAAAGGAAAGGGAACAAAACCAAAAAGCACAATATCAGGACAGTAAAAGTACTAATACCACACTGTAAGTAGTAGGTCCTGCATTGAAAAACAAAGTATGTAAGTATCGTCAGAAAAATGTACTAAAAATAGTAAATATAAGTACTCAATGCATTCCCCCACTGACTGTATGTTTTAACACAAACAATGAAGGTTTATATGTGTGTGTGTGTGTGTGTGTGTGTGTGTGTGTGTGTGTAAATTTATTGGCCTACAATGCAGACTGACAAATGGTGTCAGTATGTGCTGTGGATAATTACCTTTAACTTCTTGTGCAAGTGGAGATAAAGTTACACAAAAACCCTCAGAAGTAAGTGCTCATGAAGTAGACTTTACAACCAGAAGGTAGCTATCCCATTACGGGCCAGCACCATATACAGCGGGATGACATTTACTGTCTCTGTCTGTCGGTCAGAGCTTTATCCAATCAGACAGTGACATATGGTGAGAAATAAGGCCTTTGTCTTGAGAGATCTAAAGATAAGAATCGTATTTCCATTAAATCAATGAGCTGGGCGCTTTACCCCGATGAATAATGCATCGCCCCTTCAAACCTGCTTCTCTCCCTCCCAATTCTTGTCGCTCTCCACCCTCGCCCGGTCCTTGTGATGCTCGTTGTTGTACAGTGCCTCAAGTGTTTTCACACCTTTGCACTTCATAATAAAGTGAAGGTCTTAATCCCTCTTTGGCGTGCTTCGTTTTCGCTTAACGATCCGCCCGGGTTGACTGATGAGGACGGCAGGGGTGCGCGCCGGGGAAGTGTCGGCCAGACCTTTTGCCGAGCCGTGTTGTGCTTGTTGGGAATGACACACAGCCTGGGAACAAATGCTAAACAGTAGGGGTGTGACGAGATGAGACACGAGAACAAGACACGACGAAAGTTTAACGCTATCTTTAAGAAAACTATAATTAAAAAATATGACTGGAAAAATAGTCTTTGCTCAGAGATCCAAGGCTACAATGTAACCAAGCGTGTCACTGCAGCAGTAAACAAGGAAGTAGGCTGCTCTTGCGTTGATTTATGACCATAGGAAGACGAGGGGAGAACATTTCTCTTTGTTTAATATCATTAAAAGTAAAGTTAGATGTGGCTTTCTGCTTCCAACTCGTTTAAAAAAGAAAAGACAGAAGAAGAGCGATCTGCGCAAGTCAGCGGCACACTGAACTGCACACTCCTTGTCCATGTGTGTGTGTGTGTGTGTGTGTGTGTGTGTGTGTGTGTGTGTGTGTGTGTGTGAGAGAGAGAGAGAGAGAGAGAGAGAGAGAGAGAGAGAATGTACCCTCTGACGTTCTAACACTGGGTTTTAGAGGCAGCTTTTTACAACTGCAACTTTGCTCTCACACTGCAAAAGTGAACTTAGAGTCAACATGCAGGGAACTTCTACGCTGATGTAGTCCAACCGAGACTCATCTTCAAAGCCAGATGTATTATAACAAACCATGTTAGACTCCCTCTACTGACTGATATGTATATGCATATGCATACATACCCATATCTAAATTCCCATAGAGGCAGGCAGATTTTTATTTTTTAAGGCCAGTTATTTCATAGATTTGGGTTACTATACATCCCGATAAAGGTCCCTTGGCCTTTGGAATTAAACTAACCCCCCATCATCACATATCCTTCACCATAGAGATTGGCATGGTTTTATTTCAGTTAGCTAAATAACTGGTTTCATTTGCATTGAGAGATGAGAAAAGTTCCCCATGCCTATCTCTATGTATAATATATTTATATACATATAGTTTTTTTTACAATTTCTACACTAAATGTTGTGTAGGATAAAAAAAAAAAAGAAGCAAGAATACTGTATGTTGGCAATGAAGTGAATTCCTTGCGACTTGCCCCAAAACAAACTGCCTGACTGCGTGTGCCACACTACATTAGCTAACCTCTTGTACCTCTCTCCTTCTCCTGTCTGTTTCCTCTTCAACACTCCTACCCTCCCAGATCCATTAGCACTGTTAAGTCCCATTCACTATCTCCCCTACTGTGAACTTAAACCACGCCAACATCCTTTACGCCCATTCACTCTGACAAGGCTGCTGGAGACACAATAGGCCTGGTCCCACTTCCTTAATAACTCTCTGTATAGGAGTGTGCAGGCGCGTGTAAAGCCCTATTGATCCCCTGTTGAGAGGAAAGGCTAGCAGTCCACTGTGGTGTGCAGCGTTGACCTTGTCTCCCTCCATGTAATTAATTAAAACTTCACAGCAGGACTGACAGCTGATGGATCGCCCTCTTGTTGATTGTTACTGTTGTTGTAATCACACACACACACGCACGCACACGCTCAGGCGTGCGGAGGTGTGTCCACTCACACCGTGTTGAGAAGGAGCAGGGAGTACTGAATGGGGAAACAAAAAAAGAAAAAGTGATTACTGTGGTCTGTTAGTGGCCACACTAGCGGTGTAGAAACGTGTCTGCGTAGTGGGATAATTGAGTTTTTAATTGGAAATGATGCCTACTCGCGTCCTCGATACCATCCCTACCTCAGAGTTGTTATTGCAGTGGCCGAGTGTGTGCGCTTTTGTGTTGACTTCCCTATCCTTCCCACACATAATAGCGTTCTGTCTACCTATGTTTTTGTACTCCATCCCTTGCCCTGCCTTCATCCCACTCAGCCAACCAAAACTACAGTGTGTCAGCCCCGTTTCATCATTTTCTGCTTATCCTTTCAAAGTGAGATCCTTTATTTTTTTTTCTACATCCATCTCTCGCTCCCTTCTCTGAGCCCCACTGAGGCCATGTGCTCGAGCACTGGTCTGATATCAGCCCATACAGAAAATGTGGAGCCTTTGGGTTAATATTGCAGATGACATATTTAGCATTTAGTCTTCAGAAATCCTGTGCGACTGTAGATATACTGTGAGAATAATGATTTTCAATACCAATTCACGAATCCCTCGGGTTTCTTTTCTTTTCTCTCTGGCTCTCTTTATCAGATGCACAAAGAGAGAAGACCGGAGCCTCCTTCGATCATACTTTCTCCTGCAGTGTTGTTTTGATAAAGAGACAGCGTATCGAGATCCAAAAGGAAAGTGGCTGGCAGTAAACAGAGCGAGTTTGGATCCAAAAGCTGGCTGCCTCTAATATTGACGTGAACACAGAGATTATGAAAAAGACTGTTGTCAGTCTTCGCAAATGTATTAACTCTGAATTAAATCACATGTGAAGACTATTGTTATAAGCCATCTTTGATTGTCTTATACCAGAAGTCTGGAGAAGATATATTTAGATCTAATCGGACTATCCCTTGAGATATTTAAGTAGTATTAGTAACTGTTTTACGAACTACAATGTATAAAGAAGTCAGGTAGATTGGATTGGATTGTCCCTGATTTTGAAAATCTCCACATCAGAATCAGAATCAGAATCAGCTTTATTTGCCACTAATTTTTAGAGCACTACACTAATATATACACAATATATACATACTATAAACAGAAACAATATAGAGGCATGACAATATAGAGGCATGACATTGTGTTAATGTACATTTTTCTTAGCCAAGCTAGTGGTGTGGCTGTATGGATGGTAATGCTATCTGTCTGTCTGTTGGTTAGTCAGCCATTCTACCACTTTAGTCCAGACCCAAATATCTAAACAACCATTGGATGGATTGTCATGCAATTTGCTATAGACATTCGTGGTCCCCGGATGAAGAATCCATTTGAATTGGGTGATCCCTGGATGTTTTTCTCTAGTAGCAACATCAGGTTGACATTTGTGGATTTGAGTGAAATGTCTCCCAAACTATTGGATAGATCCCCTCAGGTTGAATTGCAAGACATTTCATCCAGCTCCAGCTCAAAGTTTCAATCGGTGCAACACAAGACCTGCTAAACATCAGCATGCTAGCATTGTCATTGTGAGCATGATAGCGCAACACATAGAGCTTCTAGCATGGCTGCTCATTCTAAGTCTTGTTGAATGGTCTCTGCCAATGCTTTCCAATCAACAACCCCTATAGTATTAGCATGGCAACTACAGTATGCTAAAGGTAAAGTCAAATCCAAATCAAAGCAACAAGAATTGCTTGGTTAAGATGACGGCAAGATTGCTTCCATGGTTAAATATGCTAGAAGTTGAATTGATCACGCTAAGACAAGGAAAACGTTGACCCCTGGTACCAATGGTGCCTATGCACAACCCCTAATCCAAATCACTTTCTTGTTGCTGTGCAATGCACATCACACTGCTTTCTGCAGTGGCACTGAACGTTGGCATAGGACACAAATCAATAATTGTCCAATATGAATGTAATTCAGCTGGGGACTGAAGAACAAACACGGGAGAAATCAGGTTAAGGCAGGGAATCGAATAACCTGTTTACATGTAGTGCAATAACCCCATTACTGTAAAACCCATTTTCACTTCCTGTTGTTGGATTATCACATTTCTTCACTATGTTCTACTACAGTTTTGAAACCAAGATTAGGGACATTTGAGATACATTCAAAATTCAACTAAAATAACAAAGCCATTTAGTGATATATGACACTGCAACTTAAAGACATTCTTGTCCGTGAGAGCGTTTGGGCTGACAGGCTTGGTCATTCGAGAGCACAGGGTTTTCCTCACTGTGATCTGTTGTTCTTGACTGGGGGAACATATCAACACATTTAGTAAGGGTGTAAAGATTTGGTTGTATTATCGCAGATACGATCGATCCACGGACCCCTACGTCAGTCTACACGGGCCGAGATTCATCCGATGGCCCGCTTCCAACGTAACAAATCGGTCGACTGAAGCTTTTCTCTCAATCCAACGAAGGGGATTGAGACGAAGGGGGGTGGTGGTAGCACAGTCTGTAGGGAGTTGGGTTGGGAACTGGAGGGTCCCGTTCCCGTGCGAACCAGAGTACGGAGTGGAGTGTGGACTGGTTGCTAAAGAGATGTTAATTCACCTCCTGGGCACTGCCAAGATGCTCTTGAGCAAGGCATCAACTCCCCTTCCCAGGTCCCAGGGCACCTGTTCAGCAGTTGCTGAATAAAATAAATTAAGTTGTCGAGGAAGAGCAGCCGATGGACATCAGAGGGAAAACCAGAAAACATTTTCTCCGTAAATATGATCCAGTTTCACCACAATCAGTGGTAGCGGGAATGATAGAGGCACCACTGAATGAATCATGTTTTCTTAACAGGAATGTTGCTGTGTTAGGTTCTTTTAAGGAAACAAGGTTTGTCATTGACATAATGTCTAAGAAACCACTTCCTGTGTAGATATCCAACAATAGTCAGAATACTTAATTGCACTGACTGGGTTTATGAAGCCGGCACGGCAGTTGACAGACCTTTCAATAAACCCATGACAGCTCAGGGAAATTCAAAGCTAAATTCTGGTCTTCTGTATTTACTGCTACTTACAAATCCTGCAACAAATAAAGTGTGCCAGGAAACTATTGAATTTAAATCATCTCAAGCTTTCCTCTGTCTCCAGAACAGACATCCAAATTTCAACAGAACAAACGATCTCCACTTTTTCAGTTGAAGAAACGTTGAGGAGAGGATTATGCATTGAGGACTTAAGAGATTCCGCCTGGAAAGCCAGTGAAACTACAAGAATACTCTGGTGTCTCCTTCTCCGTCTTGGGGGAGCGGAGTTGAGCTAATTAGCCATAATATCAGCAAGCAAACTCTCCTCGCTTGGTTGACACACACAACGGCCCTCTAATTGACTGCCAGGAGTTTTGAGGCTTTAATACAGCAAAGAAGCAAGCTGTACCTTGGTGATTATGAGGTTTGGGGATATACAGCATTACATATTGAACATTCTTGCAGAACCAATCCAATGTCACGAACTTCGAAATGCAACACTGCTTGAATAAACAAAGATGTGCTCAAACATTCAAAAAAGCCCAAAGGTAAGTGAAAACATTCAGCACAGCGGTTTGATACTAAAGGCATTTGTACTTTAGCGGATGCTCGGAATACTGAAAACACACACAACCAAACCTGCTGCTAACTTAAATGCCCTATCACTGCTTTAGTTTGCACATCCATTAGACCATTAATCCTTCAGCAATTATCACAGCAGCAAGAGTATTAGGTTATAGTTATTGTTCTATCTTCTTGTCTTCCAGCTAAGATGGAGTGCAGATATTATATAGAAAGCCTTGAGACATAGGCCTCATAGCCACACACGCAAACACACACACACACACACACACACACAAGAGATCGATCATATGTTATTATGCCAACCACATAACAAAACAATTTCAGAATTGAATGAGGCTGGGGTGGGGGGTGAGTAGGGTTGGAGAGCAGGAGAAAAGGCAAGGATATTGAACATAAACATCTATTTTCTGATGGGGGGTTGGGATGGGGCAGATCGCCTCTTGAGTCATTTAGACGAATCATCCATTTTTTAAAGGGATTTGATAGAGACCAATCCCCCAGTCTGAATCTTTCAAGCATTTCCCCTGACTCTGACAATGAGGGGGACCTTCCTGTCTCACTGTCAATCAATCCCCAGCAGCAGGCACGAGTCCCTTTAAAGGCCGCATGTACAGTATACCTAGACGAATATCGACCAATATATTTGTATTTGCAGAGAGAGAGAGAGAGACAGAGAGCGAGAGAGAGAGTGGGAGGAATATGATGATGGGGGCCTCACCTAACCTCCGGGGAAAGGCCAGTGCATTAAACAGATCAGTTCCAGCTAAGATGAATATGAGCACATAGATTGGTCTACTGTCTGGGGAGACTCGGAGATGCAGTTTTGTGTACGCCGAAGCTACGAGGCTCGGAGGCAGCGAGTGAGGAGGGCAGGGAAGGAGGCAATCACTGCATAACCAAACAGACCCCGAGCGGAGCACATCAGAGCCAAGGGCCAAGCTGAGACAGATACAGATTGCTTATTGAGCTGTTTTTAGAGTGACGGTATTAACTGCATATGGCCGAAAAAAAAGTGTTTTTCTCAGGAAGTCTCATGCTCTGTCTTCAACAGTCTATGGGATGTGTGTAGGGTATGCCATAGGGGGATTGTGTTGGTATACTAATTCACATGGAGTTATATAATATTAAGGATAATGGAATTGCATATTTCTTGTTGATTGCATTACTTTCGTCCTATATTTTCTCTGTTGTCATCATCTATAGATAAAGTATGTGGCATGTGAGGTGTTATGTCCGTTTATTTATGTTGTCAGATGCAAATTAATTGTCGTTGTCGTCATCATCATCATCATCATCATCATCATCATCATCATCATCATCATCATATCTATCACCGATGTCGGTGCTTTATCTTTGTTAGACATCAGCTGCTCTGTTCATATGTAAAACGAAGCATTTTACACTCAGTGCTTCACAAATAAATCACTCTATCCCAGAGCACATTTAAAGCGGAATTTATCAATACTTCCAAATTAACAATGGATTAAATAACTGTCTTTAATGTGAATGAAATTGCTTGTAGTGATGAACTTGCAGAGAAACTCTCACCCAACTCTATGGTTCTCCTCAGCTCTAGAGAACACTTTTAGCATCTTACAGCTCATTTCGTTTTTTAGTTTAGGTTATATGTTATTGTTGAGTTTAAAGCCTATTCTACTGCCCCCAAGTGGCAGGAATACATCATTGCTGTATTAAGACTTCCACCATGAAAGGACAGGACAAAGGTCAGCTAGTTTGAATATATCGTGAAGATGTAAGCCACGCATTTGAGTCATTGTGATATTGCTATCCTCAGTCTCAAGTGCCATTATCTGAGCAATGGGCTTTGCCAAAGAGAAATTAGATTTTGTTGTAATCCGGAAAAAAATAGGTTGTGGTGTTTATTTATTGCCTCAGAGACATTGGTGCCTGTTGTAATGAGTACACTCGGGACAAAATACTTCCTGAGGTTTCCTCTTAAAAATTCAAATCACCATTGATGCACCAAATATGGCCACTGATTTTAACTTTTATTTTTAAATTAGTTGTCAATGGGTTTTACTTTCTAGCTTATGTTATGCATTATATATACTCTATTGTCATCTTATTTTTACTATTCTTAAGTGTTTTTAATTTTCCATTAATTATGACATTCTATCCCTGTGTTCATGTTTATTCTAGGTAATGTAATTTCCTTATTGTAAATTGCTTTCTGGTGCATTTCTTGTATGAAAGTTGCCATTATTATTATTATTTTGTTTCATTTTGTGACTGACTTGCTCTAAAAAATCATAACTCACTACTTGCTCTTGTTTTCTTGTGCATGCTATCTGTATCTGCTTGCTTATATAGTATCTGTTTTGTGTTCTGCATTGCTTTTTAATCAAATCAAATTAAGTATATTTATATATGGTAAACAATTGCTTTAAATAACACCAGCTATGATACTGCACTGGTTTTTTAAAATGTTTTTTGCATCATGCCAAGATAGAAGAGTTGAAAATGATTTAACTGACAGTTACTGATGTATTTACAGAAATGGGGATGGATCTCTCTGTGATAATAAACCAATTACCTAAAGTAGCATCAGCTTCATCTTCTCCCCCTTCTTCCTCTTCCATTCCTTATCAGGGCCATTCACAACTGTCAAGCCTAGATCCCCGATCGCCATCTCTCCACCCTTCTTTTTCACCACCTCCCCTCATCTCACTTTAACACCTTAACCTTCCGAGGCCCCTGCTCCTCCATCCATGCTGGCGATTCCTCACGCTCTCTTGCTCTTCCTGCCATAATCTACTGTCCACTGCCTCCTTTGATCCCAATCTCCCTCCTTCCTTCCTACCATCCCTTGCTGTTTCTCCCCACCACTCCTCCACTATCCCTCCATCCATCAGACTGAGTAATGACCATCAGGCCAGGGAGTCACCCTTCAGCTGTCTGGGACAGACACTGATCACACACACAGTCACTTTGGGCTGAGGGCACAGCCATCCATTTTGTACATGGTCTCTCAACTGCCTCACATCCCATTGTACTTGAGAAGCAAAAGCAATAACAGGAGCCCACATGGTACAGATGAGGCTAATACCACTCATTTGGGGTTAATGGGTAAATACATTGTGCTTTTATTGCACAACTGCATCCCCACTGTTTGCACATTTGTCTTTACAGCCCATTAATAAGGCTGAATCAAGCAGGAATGGGACATATATTAAATTGCATTTGCTGTGTATTGATCTGTTTTCTTCTCAACTTTGATTATTGCCACAATAAGAGGGCCTGACTATGGTGTCCACATTTACATTGTTTGCTTATTGACCTATTTTGTTCCGAGCATTTACGACCCTGGGGCTTCAGTGAGCCAATGAGCTAACATCACAGAAATTAACAAGGTTGTTTTCTTTCGGTACTGATCACCAAGAGTACATTTAAACCAGGCTTGGACTAATTTTCCTGAGCAGTGGTTGTGTGCTTAAATTCAAACACCAAAGGATATGTGTTAACATATTGAGAGGGTCTATACCTCCCATTTACTTGTTTGTTGTTGGGTCACAACTCAGTTCTATTGTGGTCTCCAAAGTGCAGTTTATAAGTAGCAGCTAGGTGCAGGCCTATCGGAAGGGCACAGTAATTGGCTTGAGGTATATCCTTTGGGTGCTAACCCTCTTAATGATATCTTAATTGCCTTTTTGTTCATATTATAAAATTTTAATGGCCTTCTGAGCTTTTACCTACAGACCAGCCTTAGTCTGTTAGCCCCTCATATCAAAGCCGGTTATGACATCATTTGTCAAAAATGATGTCCCATTTGTCATTTGGGAGCTACTAAATTATAAATGCAGCAACAGTTAAAGGAGAATGACCACTGATGTTGCTCTTGCTCATAAGAACAGAACCAGGAATGAAGTGGAGCCAAATGCAGCTAACAAAACCCTTTGTGTGAAAAATATATTTCTTATTCTAACATCAATTTTGTACAACATGGGAAGTTGTAAGGCCGTTTAAAAGTCACATATTATGCTCATTTTCAGGTTCATACTTGTATTTTGGCTTCACCCCAGCCTGAAAAAGCAGTCTGCTCTGATTGGTCATTGTTTCCTCTTGTCCTCCTGATCTGCAATCTTGGAGACTCTGCACCGTCATTGCAGCCGGGGATTGACTTTCCGCCTTTATATTGCTTAGTTGTGACATCACTACGGTACAGAAGTACTGACGGCTCGTTAAAGACACCGTTTCTGAATACGGGCTGCGTGCAAAGCCTTTTGATACTTTTACAGTTTATATTTAGCATCTCGACCTGCTTTATAAACAAACAAAAAATGTGGTGGAAATACCCTTAACTGCCATCTCTGATATCTGTCGGTTAAACATGAAGCTACAGCCAGTGGCCAGTTAGCATAGCTTAGCATAAAGAGTAAAAACAGGGGGACATAGTTGGCAGCTATAAACCTCAATAATGGACCTTTTTCACAGCAGCCTGTTTTTGTCATAGCAATAAAAGCACAAGTGTACTTGATGGATTTAAACGATGGCTGCATTCCATTTAGGTGAACTACTTCCAGGGTCACTGTCAAGGTTTCCTGGGAAGAGTCATAATTTCTGCTATAAAAAGGTCTGATATGTGCTGATAGGCAGATTTTTCTCCCAGTTCCTTAATGCTAACTCAGCTAAGCTAACTAGCTTCTGGCTGTAGCATTCATTTTTTATTGAGGACCTAACTTTCAGCAAGTAAGCGGAAACGTGTAATTTAGAAAAATTTCAGGTATAAATAATGGTGGTTATTTGCTAATATAAGTGTATGTCTCAGTGATTATCTGTTAACAATGTTTTTTACATACTTTAATAGAGAGCCTGGAAGTCTTAAAACACTCTGCACAGCCATGGTACACCCACAGATGTTGCCACATATTTCTGTTGATTAGATGTCCTCTCAGGAGTGTGTACAGACTGCTGTTGATTGACATGTCCTTCACTCTACCTGGGAAATATGACACCTTTATCATTATTATAGGCCTTTTTCTTCAAAAGGAGCCATTTTGACATGTCACAGTAGGAAAAGCACAGGTGTAGGTAATAGAATTAACAATGAATTCCATTAACCTGTTTCATATTTCTCAGTGCAGGATCCCTGTCACACTGTCACCGAGACAGTGTTAATGTTATTAGCAACACTGGTGCTTCTGCTTTTACAACTCAACATGCTGCTGGGGGAAAAAATGGTGTTTGCACAAAGAGCTTGGTGACATAATTCTCAGCGCAGCTCCACCCAAGATCAATCTGAGCATGCCGCTGATTGAGAACAGTGCAGGGCCTTTTCAACAATACATGTACACAGTGCAAAAAAATTGATTTCCTCAAAACAAGTACAACTACAGTTTAGGAGTGGCAAGCACAAATGCTTTAGCTAATACCTTTCACAGTGTGGAGGCTTAATTGTTTGCCACAGTCTAACCACTGACACTAATTAGCATGCAATTAGTGTCAGAGGTTGTGCACACAGACCAAAGTTAAACAGCTTCTGTCGCGAACAACAACGTCATATCACCTGTATTTAATCTAATAATTTGGGAATTATTTCAAACTGAGCGGGGGTTTACACTCTACAGGGACAGACAATTCAACTCAACATCGTCAACAGGGGATCTGTAACCCTTAAGGCGTCCTCAATGTCAATGCAGGTGGCGCCTCCAAATTAGCATGAATCTAACATATTATAAGCAAATTAAATCCCCACTGAGCACAGGCCTACTGGCCTATAGGTAAAGTTGTCACTAAGATATCCATCTACAGATTGAGTTCATCCTGAAGATTCACTGTGCCACACGTAGGTTTTAACATTAAAACAATTAATAGGCCATTTTAATAGCTTTGTATTCCATTCAAAAACAAAAGTATGAATAAAGTTTTTAGGCAGCCCTACACGTTATTGTAGCCCAATTTTAATATGCAACTTCATTTTATACAATATACTGTATGTAGTAAGGGGTCCATGCTCAGTCTCTTTTTTAGTTAAGGGGTCCTTGGCCTATAAAAAATTGAAGACCTCTGCTTTAGTGTGTAACTTTTTGATATTAATGAACGTCTGTTATGTTCAAGCCACTGCCAAATGAGTTGATAGAAAGCTAATTAAGACTCTCAGCTCCACACAACTCTCTCTGTATTTCACAGTATGGCTATGTTCAGAAGATTGTGGCGTCCTGTGAATTTGCCGCGCAGAAACTCGGTTGAAGATAATGACCACTTCTGAAGAGTCCATCATTTTTTTCTAAACCTACATGTCCTCCTTGCATAGAGCAACTATGTGGAGGAAGGGTGGGGGCGGGTGCGCGATCACGGAAGGCTTGTATCATGTGGACACAAATGGTGTTGTTGTCATTATTTAGAATTCCTCATGAGGGAGACAGAAACTACACACTATAGCTTTAAGGCTGATTCGGAAATCAATAAAGTCAACGGAGCTCTTTAGGGAAACCTGTAGGGGGGAGCTCTATAGAGAAACCTGTAGGGGAAGCTCTATAGAGAAACCTGTAGGGAAGCTCTAGAGAGAAACATGTAGGGGAGCTCTATGTAGGGGCTCTAGAGAGAAACCTGTAGGGGAGCATGATAGAGAAACCTCTCTATAGAGAAACCTGTAGGGGAAGCTCTATAGAGAAACCTGTAGTGTAGAGGTAGGGGAGCTCTAGAGAGAAACCTGTAGGGGGAGTTCTATAGATAAACCTGTACGGGGGGCCTCTACAGAGAAACCTGTAGGGGGACCTCTACAGAGAAACCTGTAGGAGGAGCTCTATAGAGAAACCGGTAGGGGGGCTCTATAGATAAAACTTTAAGAGGGCTCTATAGAGAAACCTGTATGGGGAGCTCTAGATAGAAACATGTAGGGGAGCTCTATAGAGAAACCTGTAGGGGGGCTCTATAGAGAAACCTTTAGGAGGGCTCAATAGAGAAACCTGTATGGGGAGCTCTAGATGGAAACATGTAGGGGAGCTCTATAGAGAAACCTGTAAGGGGGGCTCTATAGAGAAACCTGTAGGGGGAACTCTATAGAGAACCCTGTAAGGGGAGCTCTATAGAGAAACCTGTAGGGGGAGCTCTATAGAGAAACCTGTAGGGGAAGCTCTAGAGAGAAACATGTAGGGGGAGCTCTATAGAGAAACCTGTAGGGGAAGCTCTAGAGAGAAACATGTAGGGGGAGCTCTAGAGAGAAACCTGTAGGAGGAGCACTATAGAGAAACCGGTAGGGGGGCTCTATAGAGAAACCTGTAGGGGGCTCTATAGAGAAACATGTAGGGGAGCTCTATAGAGAAACCTGTAAGGGGGGCTCTATAGAGAAACATATAGGGGGCGCTAGAGAAAAACCTGTAAGGGGACCTTTATAGAGAAACTTGTAAAGGGGCTCTATAGAGAAACCTGTAGGGGTAGCTCTAGAGAGACACGTGTAGGGGGAGCTCTATAGAGAAACTTGTAGGGGGAGCTCTATAGAGAAACCTGTAGGGGGAGCTCTATAGAGAAACCTGTAGGGGGAGCTCTAGAGAGAAACATGTAGGGGGAACTCTATTCAGAACCCTGTAAGGGGAGCTCTATTGATAAACCTGTAGGGGGAGCTCTATAGAGAAACCTGTAGGGGGAGCTCTAGAGAGACACGTGTAGGGGGAGCTCTATAGAGAAACTTGAAGGGGGAGCTCTATAGAGAAACCTGTAGGGAGAGCTTTAGAGAGAAACATGTAGGGGAAGCTCTATAGAGAAACCTGTAGGGCAAGCTCTATAGAGAAACCTGTAGGGGGAGCTCTATAGAGAAACCTGTAGGGGAAGCTCTATAGAGAAACCTGTAGGGGAAGCTCTAGAGAGAAACATGTAGGGGGAGCTCTAGAGAGAAACCTGTAGGGGGAGTTCTATAGATAAACCTGTACGGGGGGCCTCTACAGAGAAACCTGTAGGGGGACCTCTACAGAGAAACCTGTAGGAGGAGCTCTATAGAGAAACCGGTAGGGGGGCTCTATAGAGAAAACTTTAAGAGGGCTCTATAGAGAAACCTGTATGGGGAGCTCTAGATAGAGAGACTGTAGGGGAAATCTAGAGGGAGGGGGCTCTATAGAGAAACCTGTAGGGGAACTCTATAGAGAAAAGAACTCTATAGAGAAACCTGTAGGGGAAGCTCTAGAGAGAAACTCTCAGAAACCTAGGAGGGAGCACTATCTAAACCTGTAGGGGCTCTATAGAAACAAGAGGGATAGAGAAACATATAGGGGCGCTAGAGAAAACCTGTAAGGGGACCTTTATAGAGAAACTTGTAAAGGGCTCTATAGAGAAACCTGTAGGGGTAGCTCTAGAGAGACACGTGTAGGGGCTCTATAGAGAAACTTGTAGGGGAGCTCTATAGAGAACCTGTAGGGGAGCTCTATAGAGAAACCTGTAGGGGAGCTCTAGAGAGAAACATGTAGGGGGAACTCTATTCAGAACCCTGTAAGGGGAGCTCTATTGATAAACCTGTAGGGGGAGCTCTATAGAGAAACCTGTAGGGGGAGCTCTAGAGAGACACGTGTAGGGGGAGCTCTATAGAGAAACTTGAAGGGGGAGCTCTATAGAGAAACCTGTAGGGAGAGCTTTAGAGAGAAACATGTAGGGGAAGCTCTATAGAGAAACCTGTAGGGCAAGCTCTATAGAGAAACCTGTAGGGGGAGCTCTATAGAGAAACCTGTAGGGGGAGCTCTAGAGAGAAACATGTAGGGGGAACTCTATTCAGAACCCTGTAAGGGGAGCTCTATTGATAAACCTGTAGGGGGAGCTCTATAGAGAAACCTGTAGGGGGAGCTCTTTAGAGAAACCTGTAGGGGGGCTCTAAAGAGAAACATGTAGGGGGAGCTCTATAGACAAACCTGTAGAGGAGGCTCTATAGAGAAACCTGTAGGAGGGAAAACAGCAAAGAAATGTCCAAAGCTGCACAGCGCCCCTTTAAGTACATTTCCCCCCTATTGTGCCTATGTGTCCAGAGAGAGGGGGTGGGGGGGGATGGCCATGGCACGTTGGGGCTATTGCATCACTTGCTATCTTTACTTGCGAAGGCTCTTTGCGAGGAGGTCTTTGGCTGTGGCCATCATTGCAACATTCTGACTCATGCTTTGATATCAGAGTGGAGATTTAATACCAAACTGCTGAAATAAGGGCAACCTTATAAAGAGTCGTGGTTCTTTATTTAGCTAAGTGAGAGCCATTTGTCACAACATTGGGGGAAATAAATGTTAAAACAAATAATGATATGATTATGTGATGATACATGATAATAAAGAATAATACAAGTTTTTCCCAATTACAACATGTCAAATAGGCTTACAAGACACCATTATTTATAACGAGGGACCAGACACCATCATAGCAACATGAATTACTTTCCATGTAAAACAAATTAGCCTTAGATCTTGTTGTTTTTCAAGTGCTTTAGAGACAAAGGTCGCCAATTTACACACATTAAATCTACACAACAACTTCATTTTGTCGTCATCAGTACAACACAACTTTATAACTCTACTCTATTTATATATTGTACTTTACACTCTAGGATACTACATTTTCTGAAAGGTACAGATATAGTCCAATTGCACATGTTCTATACTACCCAACATAGTAAAGTATATAAAGAAGGATCTCAACCAACTACAACAGGAAAATAGAAATTACACATTAACGTGTCAGTATTATTACTGCAATTATTACATACTAATACCGGTACATTAATATGACACATACTATGGCCATTTTTCTACACGGTATCTTTTAACTTCCCATACTTTAAGCACATTTATCTTTTAGGACTTGTAGTTTTAGTGACATATTTTTGCACTGTGGTATTGCTATTTTTACAGGATCTAAGCAATCTCAATATTTCTCTCACTATTGTAGAAAAAAAACAATGTCATCACAGAAATAAAATAATAACGATTTATAAAATAAAAAGATGCAAATGAAAAGTACTTATAGAATATATGAACACATATCTAAAACAAATACATATGGACCCACAACGTATGTAACCTTAATAAAAGCGATATTTGTAACAATTATAATAATTATATAATTGCATTTTATTTCTGCTGTTAAAATAGGATTGTTTCTCTTTAAACAGGGCATGCTTGTCTAAGTGCAGTGGTGGAAGATGTATTCAGAAGCAACTTAGCGCATAGATGGACAAAAAGTAGCAAAACAAATACCAAAATATAGTTCACCTATTACATATGTTGTGTTTTTTAGCTATTTCTACCTAGGGAATAAGCTCATGCCCGGGTGGGTGGCAACCAGTGTGAGTGCCAGTATAACCAGTGGTTCTCTAGGTATAAGAGGGGAGGAAAAAAATGAGAAAGCGGGCAGACGCGAGGGGGCGACGTTGGTCTCTGTAACACCCTGACAGAAACAGAGAGAGAGAGGGGGGAGAGATAGAAAGGGGAGGGGGGAGGGTGCGCTCTGCTCTGAGATCCGACTTCAGTGTCAGCTCGATTCAGTCACACAGCTCCGGCTCAGACATGGCTGCAAATGCATCTAACGTCTCCTCTTTTGTTTCTCCTGACTTGTATAGCGAGATGCAGAATCGCGAGTAGATCGCCGTTTAATCCACTGCACAATGGCCACGTCGCTTTGCATTACGGCCGCACACTGTTGCGCTCAGTCTATTACATCTGGAATTAGATACATGTGCTAATTAGCTCCAATTACACTCTTTTTCATCTTTTTGTCGTCATCCTCCCAAATGGAAGTGCGAAGAGTTGGACCCCCAACTATCTGTGTCTCCCCCTTACAACTAGTCCCATTTGCATATTTAATTTATGCTTTATGAATTAAATTAGCGCATGATGCAACTGCACTACAGTTAAGGCCAGCATGCGAGGGGGGTTAATGATAAGAATGGGAAGATAGGGGAACTAATAGACTCCAGGCTATTAGCAACACGGTAGGACTGGAAGGATGACGCCTCAGTACACCGAATTAAAGTAAGTCATGTGTGATCCTGCTCTGATGGAAGCTTGGATCATACTGATGCTCACTCCCAAACAACACGGGAGATTTTATTTTATTTTAAATGCTTCCCCCTATTGTGCCTATGTGTCCAGAGAGAGAGAGAGAGAGAGAGAGAGAGAGAGAGAGAGAGAGAGAGAGAGAGAGAGAGAGGGGATGGCCATGGCACGGTGTGGGTATTGCGTCACTAGCTATCTTTACTTGCGCAGGCTCTTTGCACGGTGGTCTTTGGCTGTGGGCATCCTTGCAACATTCTGACTCATGCGTTGATATCAGAGCGGAGATTTATTACCAAACTGTTAAAATGGCAATCTTATAAAGGGCCGTGGTTCTTTATTTAGCTACGTGAGAGCAATTAGTCACACCATTTGGGAGAAAGAAAAGTAAAAAAAAAACAAAAAAAAAGGTATTTTTTATATGATCATTACATGATTATAATGAATAAAAGACAGTTTTTCCAATTAAAACTTGTCAGAAATGCCAGCACTCCCGTGACAGCTGCAATCTTATCTGCACAGAGCCCAGCCGATGCCAACTGTCATCCACTATTATTCGACTTTCTTAATTCACTGGATGTGTAAAACGTTCAATTTCCCTGCTACAAGTGAGGCAGGGCCTGGAGGAGAGAGGGAGAAGAGGAGAAGAGAAGAGAGAGCATCGCAGCGGCACTTAACTGGTTTTGATATGAGGGCCCGATGTGCGCTCTGGCTGGCGTCGCGGAGCCCCAATCAGGTGCCATTTCACCCGCTGTTTGAGAATATCATTGGCTGGTGGGAAAGGAGCTGTGCGCAAAAACCAACCCCGCCGCTCGCACTCGCCTAACAGAAGCCGAGCTGAAAGCATCATCCGCTTTGAGCGCTTAGGCGCAGTGATTACATCCTCTCACAGAGGGAGAAAGTCCTGTTATTCGGCAGTCCTGGTTTGATTATTTTGTAGAAGTTGCATTTGTTGTAGATTCCGCCGGTGCGTAAAAAGGACTTTTTGGTTTTCTTATTTTTTTCCTACTCGTGTGGAATTCCCTGGTGTTTTGTGACTTTGTGTGAAGAAAGGGGCTGTCTGTTCTGTGCACAGGGAGTGTTGGCTATGCGTCCTGGCTCCAGCCTGCAATGTTTTGCGCTGACGCCAAAACTGACAGACCGGTGCAGAATTGATTAAAAACAGAGAAGCTCGGATCAAATGGCTGTGCTTCTCACAGCTGAAACGACACAATGTTCCACTGACCCGAGGCAGAGGAGAGGAATTTCACAATCGAGCAGCCTTGTTGCTGTTTATTTCACTGCCTTTTTACGGACAGAGGAGATGGGAAATGC
Organism: Percina caprodes; assembly: GCA_013375575.1. Taxonomy (NCBI): domain Eukaryota; kingdom Metazoa; phylum Chordata; class Actinopteri; order Perciformes; family Percidae; genus Percina; species Percina caprodes. Next base: position 2,758,807 of record JABXJD010000062.1, read on the forward strand.
TCATTTCTTGTAAGGAAAGGGAATAATACTTATTTTTTGCTCCCCCTCCCCTCCGCAGCCCCCGTCTTGAAGTGCACTTTTGTGAGAGGGAGAGGAGATGATTTGGTTAATTTTCCTGCTCTCCATCCTGGATGGAGCTGTCTGTCAGCTCCACTACTCCGTGCCAGAGGAGCAGGAACCTGGCTCCGTGGTTGGGAATATCGCAGAGGATTTGGGGCTGGACATTACCAAACTTTCCGCTCGCCGCTTCCAGACGGTGCCGAGTTCACGGACACCGTATCTGGAGGTGAACTTAGAGAACGGTGCGCTCGTGGTGAAGGAGAAAATCGACCGGGAAGAAATATGCAAGCAGAGCACCCCATGCCTACTGCACCTGGAGGTGTTTTTGGAGAACCCGCTGGAGCTCTTTCGCGTGGAGATAGAAGTGATGGATATCAACGACAATCCGCCCAGCTTTCCCGAAACCGACATTTCCGTGGAGATATCGGAGAGCGCCATCCCCGGGACCCGTTTCCCGGTGGAGAACGCCTTCGACCCGGACGTGGGCACGAACGCGCTCAGCACATACGCCATAACGAATAATAACTACTTTTACCTTGACGTGCAGACGCAGAGCGACGGGAACAAGTTCGCGGAGCTGGTGCTGGAGAAGCCGCTGGACAGGGAGCAGCAGGCTGTGCACCGCTACGTGTTGACGGCTGTAGACGGGGGCATCCCGCAGCGCACCGGGACGGCTCTCCTGGTCGTTAAAGTCCTGGACTCGAACGACAACGCGCCCACCTTTGACCAGTCCGTGTACTCGGTCAACCTGCGGGAAAACTCTCCCGTGGGCACTCTGGTAATTCAGCTCAACGCCACGGATGTTGACGAGGGACAAAACGGGGAAATAGTTTATTCGTTCAGCAGTCACAACGCCCCACGGATAAAGGACTTATTCAACATCGATGCCCGGACAGGTAGGATAGAGGTGGCGGGGGAGGTGGACTATGAGGAGAGCAACACGCATCAGATCTACGTCCAGGCTAAAGATCTGGGGGCTAACGCGGTTCCCGCGCACTGCAAAGTGCTAGTCAAACTCACAGACGTCAACGACAACACGCCGGAGATCGGTTTCAGCACTGTGACCGAATCCGTGAGCGAGCAGGACGCCCCGGGCACCGTGATTGCACTTTTCAGCGTCTCGGACAGGGACGCTGGCGATAATGGACACATGAGCTGCGAGATATTAGGAGACGTTCCATTCAAGCTGAAGTCCTCGTTTAAAAACTACTACACCATCGTGACGGACGGCCCGCTGGACAGAGAGAGCACGGACTCATACACCGTCACCGTGGTGGCCAAAGATAAGGGGCAGCCGTCGCTCGCCACCAGCAAGTCCATCAAAGTGCACGTGTCCGACGAGAACGACAACGCTCCGCGCTTTACGCAGGCTGTTTATGATGTGTATGTGACTGAGAATAACGTGCCCGGTGCGTTCATTCACGCTGTAAGCGCTCTGGACCCTGACATGGGACACAACGCTCTTATTACCTACTCCATATTGGAGTGCGACATACAAGGCATGTCTGTGGACACCTATGTGTCCATAAACCAGGACACAGGCTACCTTTACGCGCTGCGCTCTTTTGATTACGAGCAGCTGAAGGAATTCAGCTTCATGGTCCAGGCTAAAGACTCTGGCGCCGCCGAGCTCTTCTCCAACGCCACCGTAAATGTCATCATAGTGGACCAAAACGACAACGCCCCCGCTGTGATAGCCCCAATCGGTAAGAACGGCACAGCCAAAGAGCACCTGCCGCGCTCTGCAGAGCCCGGGTACCTGGTGACGCGCATCGTGGCCATGGATGCGGACGACGGCGAGAACGCACGGCTCTCGTACAGCATCCTGCGGGGCAACGAGATGGGGATGTTCCGCATGGATTGGCGCACGGGGGAGCTGAGGACATCCCGCAGGATCTCTCCTAAGCGGGACCCACAGGGGTACTACGACCTGCTGATCGAGGTGCGGGACCACGGGCAGCCCCCACTCTCCTCCTCCGCGAGCGTGAGCGTGGTGTTGGTTGACAGCGTGGTGGAAGGCCGCAGCGGGGACCGGGGCTCGGCCTCCAAGGCCAAGGAGACCTCTCTGGACCTGACTCTGATCCTCATCATCGCTCTGGGCTCCGTGTCCTTCGTCTTCCTGCTGGCTATGATCGTGCTGGCCGTGCGCTGCCAGAAGGACAAGAAGCTCAACCTGTACACGTGCCTGATGGCCGGTAACTGCTGCCTGTGTTGTAGCGCGTGCTGCAGCCGGCAGGCCCGCGGGCGCAAGCAGAAGAAGCTGAGCAAGTCCGACATCATGTTGGTCCAGAGCACCAACGTGACGTCAGGGGTCGGGGCCGTGGGCCAGGTGCCCGTGGAGGAGTCCGGGGTGGGCGGCGTGGGAGGGGCTTCGGCTCCCACCACCACCAGAACCAGAACTCCTACTGCTACCAGGTGTGTCTGACGCCGGAGTCCGCCAAGACGGATCTGATGTTCCTGAAGCCGTGCAGCCCCTCCCGGAGCACGGACACGGATCACGCCAACCCCTGCGGCGCCATAGTCACGGGTTACAGTGACCAACAACCGGACATCATATCCAACGGCAGTATTCTTTCTAATGAGGTAAGAGAAGCCTGTGTGAGCTGTTGTCGCCCTGGGGCTCCACTTCAGTTGTGTTACAAAGTGCAAAAAAGCGTGATTTAAAGACCACAAAAAAAAAAGTTTCACCCCATTTTGAAAAGATCCCCAGATATCAACAGCTGTGTCTGCCTCATGTCAAAACATGTCATGCACTCAGATGGAAGCGGTATCTGCTTTATTGGCTTGGCTGGTTCTGCTCAGTGGCCTTTATTCCTTGTCGAGCGTGCATGGAGATTGGACATGTCAATTGATGAATCTCATGTGGCCTTTTAGTTTTATTCGCAATGGGGGTGCTATCAGATCACAGGCTGCTGATCAACCTTTAGATTGCGCGCAACAGACAGAGTGTGACAGAGATTTCGACTTTGGGCACAACTGCTGATCATTTTTTCAGTCATGTCACAAATTTGGAAGAATTTTTATTTTTATAACTTTGGTGCTATCACAGTCACCAAGCAGGTGACCCATACCTGACCCATGTATTAAAGATATTCACGTGCATGCATGGATGTGGAATTTTTTGTTAAGAATTGATTGCAAAATCAGCAGGGTTAAGTTCGGGTTACCTGCATAGTAAGGTGTGGCTCTTATCAAATAATTTACTTTTATAATTGCAGTGAGGGGGAAACATAACAAATATACAATTATATTAAGATACTAAGAGAGCATCTCTGTTTTGTGGAAGATATTTTGGTTACATGCATCTTTCAGTAACTGGCTCTACTTAGGCACATGTATTTTTATAGTTGATATCCTTATCGGGTTATAAAGTTTGGGTGGCAAATCTGACCGGAAAGTAGAAGTGTTTTGGGTTCAGCCTGTGCATTCTGCGTTTGGGGCTTTTTGTTGATTGCGGTGTGGCTGGAGTGGAGCCAGACAGCTAGTCACAGCCTTGCCTTTGCTGTGCGTTAAGTATTCCGTGCACGACCCAGCACGGCAGCACCGTGAACAAAGGTTGTTCAGTTTCAGCATCGGGCGGCTCAATCATTTACGCATTCAATCGCCTCCCTAACCCACTCTCCCCTGCTCCTGTCTCCTCTCTCCCACTCACTAGCTCACTCGCTCACTCACCCACCAAGTGGATGGGCGCTCTGACGGTTACCCCGCCTTATGCTGCCCTTAGCTTCTTCTATCACAGTTCCATGTCAACAAACCAATGTTTGAATATGTGATCACTTATGTTCCTATGATATTCAATAAAGCTCCTTATGTTATTTTGAATGTGACTAATAAATGTGTTTCTCTGTGGGCTTTTCTAGACAAAACACCAACGAGCAGAACTCAGCTATCTGGTGGACAGACCCAGACGTGTCAACAGGTAGTCAAAAAGCACACACACACACACACACACACACACACACACACACACACACACACACCAGTGTTGCAAGATTGGTCTTGGTCTTAAGACCAATTTTTGAAGGTCTCGGTGTTGTCTCGGAATCGACCCCATTTTAACTTCGTCTCGGATGAAGAGGAATCGGGATTTTATATCAAGAACGGTCAATACCACAACTGCAGGGATTTTGCTAAATTGTCTTATTTATGCCTATGTGTTCAATCTTTCAATAACTTGACTTATATCTAATTTAAAATGTGTTACCGAACCCACCCCCAGCTCTGGCTGTCTAAGACAAATCTGGTCTTGGTCTTGACTTATCTCAAACCCTCAAAGTCTTGTCTGGGTACACTCGGTACTCGGTTTAGAACACACACACACACACACACACACACACACACACACACACACACACACACACACACATAATTACCAATGTGCAAAACCTAGTGAAATACCATTCACCGAGGCAATTGACACATCTATAAAATTGAAGATTACATCCATCAGTGTAAGTCTCCGACATTCCGCAACGTTAATTGTGGCTTTGAGAGGCTACACGGTTTCCCAATGTATCCATAACGTTCATCTTCAATTTGGCGCCCGTCCCATAACTGACAGAGCAGCTCCCATTACAGCTCTAATGCTGGATTTCATTACATGCCATGTGTAACATCCAATTTAGCCTCCTGACGGCCACCGTCACTGTATTAATGCAGGGTTGATTTCTGATTCTCCCTCTCTTTCTTTCTGTCTGTCTGCCCCCTCATTTAATCCTCTTCATCTTCTTTCTTAATGTCCCTCTTTTCTCTCTCTCTCCAACCCCTCCATTATATTTTTTACCTCTACTGCTTTTTCTCTTTTCTCTGACACGGCTGTCTGCAATCTCCCTCTCACCTCCTCCTCCTCTTTTTTTTACAGTTCGGCTTTCCAAGAGGCCGACATCGTCAGCTCCAAAGACAGTGGTCATGGCGACAGCGAACAGGGCGACAGTGACCACGATGCCACTAACCGGGGTCATTCAGCCGGTAAGTCCTCCCCCCCTTCCCCCCCTCCAACACCACATCACATAATTACACTGTAATTGCAGTGCTCCCACACACATACACACACATGCTTTAAACCTCTGTTTCCATATTGTGTGTTTGCAATAGTGAATGGGATAATGCTGAATCGTTGGTGCGGACCAGTGACTTTTAATTTCCTTAATTTGAGAGAGTGTGCGAAAGCCCGAGCTCTGTTGTTGCTGGCTGGGTGGTTGGCTGGCATGAGCCGGCCCCCAGAGGTGCTGATTGTATTTCACACCCGGGTGAAAGGGAGGAATATTTGGGTAATTCTCTTTTCTTTCTCTGCCTCTCACTGCTTTCCTTCTCTCTTTTCCAACACTGAGCGGTGCTGAAAGGACTGTGACTCGCAGCGAGGCAGTTCGAGGCCTTTAGTGGCACAAATCAATAGGTTCACTCAAGTGAAAGGATAAGGCATGGGGGCTAAATTGATGTAATGAGATGCATTTCAATCAGCCTCGCAGTCGGCGTATTGCACTGCCTTTGTTGGATGTAGATTCAGCTGATCGGGGGCAGTAGTAGCTTTTGCATTCTTTGTTTTTTTGCTGGCCAAATATTTGTAGCTTTGGCATAAGTCAAGGCAAACAACATGTTGGACTTAGGGAACATTTCCCTCTCTCTCTCTCTCTCTCTCTCTCTCTCTCTCTCTCTCTCTCTCTCTCTCTCTCTCTCTCTCTCACACACTCCTACATTCTCCAGTGCAGTAGTGTTTTAAGACAAAGCTTTAGGTCTTATAAGCCTCGCCTTGTTCTCTCTAAAGTTCTATTAGATAAGTACCTGTTTATTGATCAAAGTGGAGTCAGGTAAAATGTGGAGCAATACAAAATTTCATTTCATATTGAATTGCCCTTTTCTTCTGAGGGATTGTTCCACACGGCTTGTGTAAGACCCATGTCTAGACCGGAGCCGGCCAAATATCATACCAGTGCTGGGAATACAAATAGAGCAGATGAGATAGGTGTTGTAGGATAGCCAGCGATCCTCATCATGCGCCACAGTGCTTGACATTATTAATGAACTGAGTCCAAATAGACAGCCAATATGCAGCAGTGGCAGGGCCACCACCTGGCCCTCGCTGGTCAGTCTGAACTGGGTACTGGGAAACATCCTCAGGCTCACTTGTTAATTTTTAATCAAGACTAACAATGATAATTAATGTTCATTAGGGCTGTCAATCTATTCAAGTATGTAATCACGATTAATCACATGATTGTCCATAGTTAACGCGCAATCTCTAATTTCGTATCTTTTGTAAACTCACTTTAAGCGGTTTATTTTTTGGAAGTGTTTATTGCCCATATGCTATTTGAGACTGGACGTACTCCAGTGGTAACTCAACAATTCACATGGACAGTATATGCAAAGAACTTAAGTCTTGTGGAAAGAGCCATCTGGAAAGGGTTTGAGTCTCCATTTGCCATTCAAATGTTCTTTTTCTTTATCCATTTCTGCTTAAGGAGCTCTGTTTCTGTTTTTTTTTTTTTTTTTGGGGGTGGGGTCTTGAGCTGCTTTGTAATGATCATTGAGTTACAAGCCTCTCTTTACATTCACCTGCGGCCCTTTGCTGCATGTCATTCCCTTTTCATGTCTTACGCTTTCCTGTTACAAATAAAGGCCTACAAATGCCAAAAAATATCATCTTAAAAAGGTAATATAAATAAATATGATTAAAGGTAATAATAAAAAGGAATTTGTGTCACCTCGGTATTATTGCTTTAATTTTGACAGCGCTAATAATCAATAATACAACATATACTGTACTCAAAAGACCAGAGATAGAGACACAGAAGAAGATAGCAAGGAATACATGTTGTATACAGGCAAAATGCATCTTAACCTGCAGTAGCCAAATGCACCATGGTATTTGTTTCTGAAAGGAAGGAATCAGCCCTGACATAACTGTGCTTCAAAATGCATTCCTATGCTGAGTACTGCCTTGAAATGCCTTCTTGCAGCTTTGCCAGGATCCCATTTACAGTTTAGACCAATAACTCGTTTCCTCGGCTTAATTTGGCTCCGAGAATGCTCACTTGGCACTGGCCTGGGAGTGTACCCAGTTGGTTCCGTCCTCCGTACACTCTACGAGGAAACCAACATTTGTTCCTCATGTTGGATTTAGAAGGGAACAGCTTACCACTCCATGGGAGGTTATATCACACGGTATTTGGAAAGAGGGACACTTGAGTGTCCCTTTACAGACTGCTGTAAACAACAAAACCAGATGGAGTGTACTTGTGTGTTTGTGTGTGTGTGTGTGTGTGTGTGTGTGCGTGTAGAGGTATACCATTGTCTGATTTAATATGTAGGTGGATGCACGATACCTTTGCGTAATCCGCTTTTGTGTGCTTTGTGTAGGAGAAAACAAGGCTAGGTGATGAAGTCTGAATTGAAAAGGAGTTTTCCTTTCGAGGCGGTGCCCTGGAAAGCTTAAATCAGATTCCACTTTAAATGAAGAGAGAGTGGTAGGTAGTGCTTGGCACTGTGCCAGGTGAATGTTGCCTCTATATAGGAATACCCGTTGCTCATTTCTCTCTATGTACTGCATACATTGGACTTCTTTTATAATAGGGATGTGAATATTATTGACCGTCTCACGTGGGTTGCATGCTGTGTGCATGTTATTGTGTGCATATATGAGTTTTATCCTTAGCATAATGCTATACTATATATATATATATATATATATATATATATATATATATATATATATATATATATACTATACCATGCATAGCCCACGTGTTTGTTATGCATTTCTGCAGCGTTTGTGTGCATAAGCAAATCCGTTTGTATGCACACACACACACACACACACACACACACACACACACACACACACACACACACACACACACACACACACTCTCTTCCAGTCTCATCCTTCATTCTGTCTCCCCCACACGTTGGCTCTCCGCAACACTCGGGTGATCAGTAATTCATTTCCAGAACCTTTGCATAGCAATTATCAAAGGAGGGTCAGAGGCAAGGTTTCCTCACGGGACTGCGCGGCACGCACTCTCCCTTTTGGTGCGCCGGGAATACTTCAAAATCAAGAGAAAACCATTTCCAGTTGGCATATCATCAACTACACCTGCCCTAGCTTTCCGTTAGGCCGCTCGGCCGACACTTTGGAAAATAATTCTCCTGACGTGGTTTTAAATCAAAGGGACACGGCCTGAGAGCCTGGGGTACCACCCGGATACCTTTAAAAAAGTGGCAAATGTTTTTTTTTCTGAAAGCAGCGTGTCTGGAGTGAGGCACCACCGTGTCAGAAGCCAAAACACTATTGATTGACTACCACAACTCCTCACACATCTTTTAAGTTTTTCTTCTTTTTTTAGGTTCTTTGATCCAAATAAGACACTGTTCTCTTCATTATTTCCTTCATTATCCTAATAGGAGATGGCGGCAAGAGTGAGGGAGCAGGAAAAAAAAGAAAAAAAGGTGACACATTAAAAGGGGATTAAATATTCATCAGTGAAAAAATTTGGCATCTCAGAAACGTTCGATCAGCTGTGGAAGGCGGCGTGACGGGCGGGAGACTGGAAATGATCGTTATCGTGACGTTTGTTTTGGTGAGAACAACAGCCGTGACAAATGGGACAATTAAATCACTGTGGCAACGGTGTATTAGATGGCTGATTATGAATTAGTGGCGGCACCTTGTTGCAGTTTCCCATGTCACTGAGCTGTCAGAGGAATTTAGCACACAGGGTTTTGAAAACACCCTCCTCTCAGGCTCTAGATACTAAAAACCTGGAGGCTGTGATCCCTGTTGTCTATGATCCATGAGACCCAACGATGATGTCTTAGGTCTATTTCACATAAGCTCACATAATGGAAGAAAATACAGAGACCTTGCTCATCTGGAAGAAGAATTAGCTGAAAAAAGGATGAAGGCATACATAGTGATACAGAGGTCAGTAATTAGACCTCACCTTTCAGTCAAGAAAAGATCTTCAGTTCTGTTGTGAAAAGAGTTTTGTCAGACTCACGCTGCACCTAGCGCTTGTTTTATCATGTATTCGACTGCGGATTATTTTCTCCACCAATTGTTGTATCCGAAAATAGTTCCTAGAAATGAAATGCTTCCCAGAGTTGAAAAAAATGTGTATAAGAGACAGAAGAGCCGCAAATCCTTGCAATTGAGTAGCTGGAACCAGCAAATGTTCAGAAATGAACTCAAAGAATGATGCCATTATTGATTAAGGAGTAATGAAACCAGAACACGTGCAATGTGCAACCTGTAAACGGGGTGAGATTGTTAAAAAGCAGATAAATGTCCATGAAGCCTTCAAAGGCCCACCATCAGAGAGTAACACAAAGCAGAGGGAAGTATTTCAATGTGACATGAAAACGTACAAATCTATTACAGCAAATATGAAGAAAACATTAAAAAAAATGGTTTAACCTCGTTAAACCATTTTGAGTCTGTATAAGGTGATTTCACCACTACTTCAACAGCTGACTGAATATCAATACAAGTCATAGCAGAGACAGGAAGAGACCAATCAAGTTGACTAACCAATTGACGAGCCTGACAAATTCTCTTTCCCATCTCAAACTAAGCATGTAAAAAAAAATAAAAAATCTCCCTTGACCTTTATTTACACAATTAAGGTTGATGGAGGAGTGGATTCACTTTGACTTACTGAGTTCTGTGTGCAAACCAATCAAAACCAAAATAAGAACATGGAATGCAATGATTACCAATATAGTGAAACATCATGTCAAGTGGCTTGATGAATGTGTTCTTGGTGTGAATAGGCTGTGCTCTCTGAGGGAAGTCAATGGCAAATTAAATGTTCCCAACCCTGAAATGAATAAAAAAAAAAAATACAAGGACACAAGCCTTCTAGGCTACAACTCAAATCTGCTATACACATAACATCAAAAAGGGAAAAAGATGTATTGTCATTGTGTCAACTGGGCCTTGGATATTCAGTGAGCATGTGGCAGTAAGCCTCATGTTCAACCGTAAGTAACTTGACCATGAGTAATACACATATCATCCTTTCTGCCCAGAACAAACAGTGAACATCTGCTCCAACAAGGCTGCGATGCTAAACTTCCTACAGAACAACGTAAGAGGCCAAGATATAATGTACGTGTCTCATTGTCCCTTTTGTTGCCTCGTCTTACATAGTTGTGCTGTAGTGATGTCACTCTGCTCAAATTAAAGCCTTTAGTTAACGATTAATTCACACATCAATTATAATAATAAAAATAATCTAATGTATACTTGATTAATCCCACAAGAGGAAATTACAATTTACACTGTTGTTATTACACACATGCTTGAATGCTCAGTACCTATACATGCACTAAATGGAGATATGTGACTGGCACCTCTCCAGCTACCAGTCCACCACCATACTTTTGGCCCGTATGTGGACTTGAATAAGCGACCCTTCATTTCCCAACCCAACTCCCTACGGACTGAGCTAATGCCTCCCCCACTTCCTTTTTCAATATCATTTTTGTCATTTGTACTGTCACAGAGGAAGCAAATATTACACCGCTTAAAGCGGCCAAACTATTTTCTAAAGAAGGTTGAATTTGCTGAGCTTTTGCACCGCCAATGCCAGCCAATCACGTCGCACCTGTACTTTTTAAACAAAAACCCGGAAGCTCCCTAGTCAGGACCAAGACGGCAATCATTCAACCTTGACAAAAGCAAACACATACCCACATATGCACGCCCTCTGTTCCAACCTTTCACAATAAAAGTCTCAGACATATACCCTGCATGACCATCTACCGGAATGATTGTTTTTTTAAAAGATGTTCTGATACCGATCCGATATTGGAAAAGCATCTGATACGGCCTTAAATGCTCTTATCAGCATTGGAAAGTACTGGAGTGTATGCACTGATCTAATACAAAATGGTCTCTGCCTATCATAGACTGTCAATACTTTATATGGTGGGAGCCCTCTCGCTCTGTTCTGGCCCAGGGAAGTCTCTGGTTTACTCATCACATCCTTACCAGCCCACCTGTGTGATGAAGCACTGCTACTCCCCTGCCGTCCTGAACTGCTGTCTAAATGTTGACATTTTGTGTCTGTATTCTCTCCGGAACAATGGAGGACAAGATGAAAAACAGAGGTATAGATAGAAGACACCCTCTACCTGGGGGACGAGGAGTGTTTGAAGAAGAAACGGGCAGAGAGGATTAAATAACAAGACACAGAGACACAGCGAGAAGGAAAAAGACAGAGAGTGTTAGACAGACCTGCATGCAGCAGATATATACCCACCGAGAGAAATCAGACATGGGGCTGGTGTTTTCTCAGGATTTGTTTTCCTTCATTTCCCCACTCCCTGTTGCTGGATGTATGTCGGACAACGCAATTAGTCAAATCACGGCGTGGGATTTCGGAAACACTCGGAGAAAAAAGGTGCTGATTGCTTATTAGAAACTGGATTGTGTTTGCATTGCGTAGCATCGTATACATCCCCCTGTGTGCGCATGTGTGTGTGTGTATGTGTGTGGGTGGGTGCATGCGTGTGTGTATGGGTGTGTGCGTGTGTGTATGTGAGTGCATGCATGTGTGTTTGTGTGGGTGTGTGTGCGTAAGTGTATGTGTGTGTGTGTGCTTGTGTGTGTGTGTGTGCTGGTGTGTGGGCTGGTGTGTGTATGCATGTGTGTGAGTGTGTGTGTGTGCGTGTGTGTGTGTTTGCGAGTGTGTGTGTGTGGGTGTGTGTATGCATATGTGTGTGTATGTATTTGTGTGTACTTGCGTACGTGTGTGTGTGTGTGTGTGTGCGTGCGTGGTTGTGCGTGTGTGTTTGTGCATGCGTGGGTGTGTGTGTGTGGGTGTGTGTGTGTGTGTGTGTGTGTCTGAGCTTCCTGCCTGATGAGGTCATGATGAGAGATAGGGCTGCTGGCAGGGCCTGTCATTGCCAGTCACTGTTTTGGTTGTTGTTTTGCTTTCTGCCCGAGGAAGAAAAGGTGCTTCACGGAATCAACAGCCACTGGGTGTCATGTGCGCGTGGCCTGTCTGTCTGCTTACTTGTACATTTACATATCTCCGCGTTAAGAAGAGTATTTTTAAGCGCATGTGTTTGCAAACATACGTGTTGATGTCGCGTTCTTCTTGTGGTTCTGAGTCAGCCGGCAGGCAGAAAAACACACAGAGTCTGACATACAGTTAACAGTGACTGCTGCAGACTATATTTATACATTATCCCCAGAGAACAATACGCCCTTGCGACTGCTTCATAATACACTGAGATATGAGAAACGTGGAACAAACTGAGCTTTCTCCTAATCCTTCATCATTAACTATCTTCATCAGTATGAGCTTCAGTCTTTCAGCTGAATTGTTTGTGCATGTAGAAGTGTATGCATTGTGGCAACCAAGCTTAGAGCACAGCGAAGAGTGGAGGGCCTGAGGTCAACATCCTCTTGTGTCTGAGGAGGAAATTAATTTGCCAGAAGTCCATTAAAAGGCTAAAGATTAGAGGCTAACTGTAAGGTGGGCATTAAGAGAAATGATGTGATTTATATGCCCCCAACCTTTAGACTTAGACTTAGACTTCTCTTTATTGATCCTTTTGGGATGACTCGCGCAAGGCAATTGGAATTTCCAGCAGAACACCAGACATAAATATACATTAGTTTCCGGGGGTCAATCCGAGGGTATATGCAAGTTAACGGCACTCAAAATCTGAAGTTCTAGTTAAATTGAACCTAGAGACTGTTTTCAACATGATCACAGTCTGAGTATAGAGCTATGGCTGCGGAATGAATCCAACGTTGAATCGCGATCAAGATAAGTTACGTTTTGCAAGTCTTATTGTGTCCCGTGTTCTGAATCAAACGGCGGAAGTACAAAGTTCAAGGTGTTTTCACTGTTGCTGTTTACTAAAGTTCAATAATTGCAACGTCTATCCAAAAGACAACGAGTGAGCATGTTGGATAATCGTCCTTTCATATATTGACCAAAAAAATTGTAATTTCGATTTTTTTCGTTCATAATCGAGCAGCCCTATACAGAGCTACTGCTGTTCCTTCTGTGGGCCAGGCAGACGAGACACAGGCTAACAGAGCAAACAGACATATTGAAAACTTACTGAATCATACATAATTATGTGAAATAAAATAAGAAGAAAGTAGCTGCCAGCCCTTATTTCCAGCTGTTTTCCCTTAAATAACCCAGAACAGTTTAAAAGCAGGTTGTACAGGCTCTATTGATCCCACAGGGAAATCAGATGGGCCGATAATCCTCGGCTGGTATAATTAACTCTATCAAAGTTTAACCATAGTATTACATTTTTCTCATATTCTCTACATTTATTCTTATTCATTATTGAACCAGGAGAGCCTCAATCCCCACATGGCCCTAAATAGTTACATACTGTAACTATTATTAGGGCTGTCAAGTGATTAAAACATGTAATCACAACTAATCACATAGTTGACTTGTGATTAATTGCAAACTAATCACACATTTTTTTCATATGTTCTAAAGGTACTTTGAAATAGATATTGTTGAAGTTGTTAATGCTCAGGTTGGAAACTAGATTAGACTGAATTTACATGGACAGTATATGCAAACAACTTTAGTCTTGTGGAGAGAAGCGTGTGGAAGGGCTTTAAGATTTAACTTGCTATTCAAAAGACCTTTTTCTTTATCCATTTCTGATCCATAGCTTTATCCCCCCCCATAAACCCTAACACTGAGACCCAAATCACAGAACATGCACGCGTGCGTAGGGCTGGACTATATGGAGAAAATCAAATATTACAATATTTATCACCAAATACCTCAATATCGATACCATGATAACGATATTGTAGTGTTGACTATCGGTGCTTTCACAAACTATTTACACAATGAGATTTTTGATAAATAATCATCAGTAATGTGGATATAATGACTAAGTGGGTAAAGGCAAATAATAGAACAGTTAGAACAGTCTGGTAAGTTCAGAAAATGTCATCATTTTACTGTAATTCAACCTTTAAAACCAGTGTAAGACACCACTTATGCCATATTACAATTTCCAAAATCTAAGACGATGCCTCGTCTCATATCACGATATCAATATAATATCGATATAATACCCAGATCTACGAGTGCATTGATCATGTTTATTAGTGGTGGTGAAAGAAATTTTAGTCTAAATCGACGACGGTTCATTTCCGCTGAATGTCCCTCATATTTTCCCAGATGTCCGTCCCCGTCCTCTGTCTTTGTGTTGGCGTCCTAACCTCTTGTGGATTTCTGAGGACTATGGTTACCTGGTCCTCAGGTCTCTGCAGGGTAAACCCAGACAGCTAGCTAGACTATCTGTCCAAACTACTTTTGAACGTACATATGTACAAAACAAGTTCCTTCCTGAGACTATTTTGCAGCGGCACCGTTGCTCCGTCTGGTGCCAAAGACGATTGTGATTGGTTCAAAGAAATGGCATTATACCAGTTTTTCTCCCATCCCAGAATGCTGCTGTGAGGACTAGTCAGACTATTATCGCCTTCATTTTGACAGCCCTACCTATTATATTTCCATGTGATGGGGTTAAAGTTCATGACTGCTAATCTTGTAGAGATTTCTTCATTTTCAGTATTCCTGTCCTCTCCCTCTCTGGACACCTCTATCTAACCCCTCGCCCGTCCCTATCCCGGTCACACCCTGTCTTTTCTGGCCATTGCTCGTCCCATCTGCTATCGCCCGGGTCTCCACTCTGCTTCCTTATGGTTCCTGCGGTCTTGCTGCCTATCCTGCCTGCTGTCTATGTCTGTCTGTGAAATCTGTGACTCCCCCGTCTGTTTGGCCCTGGCTGTCTCTAGTCTGTGAGCATGATGTCCCCGCTGGCTCTCTGGCCACAGTCTATGTTGCCTGTCTCGCTTCCTGTGAGGCCTGAATTTGCACCCCAGATCCACACAATGCACACAAAGCCAAAACAATTGACTCAGCCATAGACCATGTGTCGACAGTGCTGTCGTTAACAGCGTATGGTAGTTGGTAGTCATGTGCACTGGATGACATTAGCTGGTATAACTTGTAATTTTATATTAAATTAAGTCAAAGCTATGGATGTGGTTTGAGTGTTTTTGTGTGGTGGCTGTTCTGGTACTGGACTGTATTTAGAAGGCCTTTCCAGATTTTCTTTTGTTTTAGACAAACACTGTCACCTTGCCATTGTTCTTCCTGTTTCCTTTCCTTCCAGTCTCCGAAGCCTAGTTCCAAGGGTGCATCTTTGGTTACAGAATTTAGGGGGACGACAAGTGAAAAAACATCAGAAAAGCCCAAGACAAAAATATGTATACACTTCCTACTTCCTCTTTCTCTGATGTTTTACAGGTACAAAATAATCATAATTGAATACATATATTTATGTTACAATTACAACGCTGTTCTCCAGTTACAGAATTACATAATAAATGATGATACAATTGTTTATTGCACTTTCCATAATAATTAACCCTTGTGTTGTCCTCCCGTCAAAATTGAAAGTCAACACTTTTGTTGAGGCTTTTTATCAATGTTTTTAACTTTTTTAACATTTTTGACGCTTTCAACACCATTAACTTTAGTTTTACAGTGATTTTTGGAATTTATGGTCAATAAAAAAAAAAAAAATTATACCTAATGTTTGAGTTAAAAATGCAGAAACTAGGAATTATTTTGACTAAAATTAAAGGAATGGATGGATTTTCCATTCAGCTTAAACACTCCCAAGAAACTCCAGAACACAGCTGCTTCATTTCCATGAAGTTTACTGGGAATTTTGTGAAACTGCAATACAATAATGAGAAGTCTATATTATAAATCAAACCCAAATGCATAATAGTAGTGTAAATAACACCGCTTAGCTTGCATGGCACTGTAGCCTATACGACACATAACACAATCAAGCTAGTAAAAACAACCAGCAGCAAGAAACATAAGCTAACTTGGCCTAGCACAAACGAATTAGCTTCTTAGCCGCCTCAATATGGTTTATGTGTAAAGCACTTTGAATTGCCCTGTTGCTGAAATGTGCTATACAAATAAAGCTGCCTTGCCTTGCCTTGCCTTACAAAACCAACAATGAGCAATAACCTAATGTTACACAATGAGAAATACTCACAGACGTTGCCTTAGCAAAAACAGAGAAGGTAAAACGATCCACTTAGAAACAGACGACTGGTAGACCTCACACATTCCAGTTTTACTTCCTTTTTCCCAAAATGCACTGGTACTCTGTTACTATGGTTACAAACCACTCTAAACTGCTGAAACAAAGTAGTAGACACATTTTTAAGCGGCATGAAAGATGTTGATGGATAATCACAGACTGGATTATGTCAACTTTTACTCAATACTATTTCAAAACCACTTCAATTTTTTTTTTTTAAAACCCTATAATATTATATAATATTATATTATAATTGAATAAGACGCCCCAAAATGAATGAAAGTAGAGATTTGTACTTGCCAAAGAGTGTTGTGTGGAATCAATCATGTTATTTTGGGAAGTTAAAAAGAACATTGATATAGGAAAACGGGTCAATTCTACCCAAGGACAACATGAGGGTTAAAGGAAACTAGAAAAAAAACAATTTTTATTTAGAAATTGTATTGCTGTATTTTTAGTGTCAATACACTAATCCTACCATTTAGTTTCCTTGATTGAGACGGTAGATAGCTGTATTTGCATCTGAACTACAAGGCGCACTGTGTATTACTGTCTTATTTTTGACAGATGTTCTACTTTAGCCTCTGTTAAGGAGAATATTTACTGGGACTAAAAATATTTCAGATTTTTTGTATTCAAAAACATGCGCCGCAGGTTTAGTTCCAGGGCTCTACAAGCTGAAGTGCACTGTTAGAAATGATTGCAGCTCATACTGTATGAGCATATCATACAATCCACATGTGTACTGTGTATTGCCTTGTCTAGTTGCCCTAAGAAGACCAGTTGATATGATCTTACCACGACGATAGCATTTCCTATACGATTTTTGTTTGTCTTTAAAGACTTGTTAAGTCGGCGTCATATTCCAGGAGCTTGTCTGAAATGCACAGACCTGTAGAGCAGGATCATCCAATCTGACAGAACAAACAAAACTAAAGTGAGAAATCTGACTACGTGCACCAATGTTTTTATGACCATTGACACTTTTCTATGTACTCGCCTCTTTCACTTCTTGTAAAAAAGAACCCATAATGTGGGACAGGCTGACATTTGGAGATGTTGTCTTAATATGCACGGGGGGAGAACGTGGATCCATGAAAATGCTTTTTTTTTTAATTTTTTTTATTTCCTTCAATATTCCTTCAGATATGGTAAATAACATTGTATTGAAGTATATTACTTCATTGGGGTTGTTGTTTTGTATTTATTGTCTCTGTGTATACAGGATATATACAGTATAATTAGATAGCTTTCTCAGTGGCCTAGTATCTAGTGATGTATGTCACATCACATTGTTTGGGAGTACGCCTGCTTTTAGTAATAGAACAGTGGCACTATCAGTGGAGAGGATCGGTAGGATGGATTTGTGTAAGTGGAGCCTTTGATCCGAAGCCCTTCTCAGCCATCAGGGAATTACAGATTGTCTGCTTTCTGTGTTTGGGCCTCTCTTTGCTGATGTATCGCATTCCTCCACTCACCCTTAACTGCCCGTCCCCTGCTTTGATCCCACCATTCCAACTCTATCCCACATGGCTTCCCTGGAAAACTGGGGAAAAAAAAAACTACACATCCGATTTGCACACACACGCCTAGACTGGCTGCAGAGTCTCATTACAGAGATGACTCTGTTCATGTCTCTTGTTCCTTACTCTTCTCTTTTATAATCTCTCTCATACACCCACCCCCCCACATCCTCCTCTCTTTATTCTCTCTAAAGAGGGAAAGTAATTAACATAACTGGTACCTCTTTCATGCTGTGTGTTTGCGTGACTGTGTGTGTTATTCTATTATATCATTTCAGATGTTAATTTAATCTTTTTCGTTTCGTTATTGGCAGTAGCTCTGTGTCAGTAACACACTGTGTCAGTTTGTATAGGGATGATATTGACATTATAGTGTGATAAAGCAGCCAGTTAATGTTTTGTTGGGTGTTTTTGTGTGGACCATTTCTAAAGATTATTTCTTCTGTGTGTGTGTGTGTGTGTGTGTGTGTGTGTGTGTGTGTGTGTAAGGACGATGGGATATGGATTCACATTTTGTCTCTTGGGGCTCCTTCTTGCACCCTGCGCAGTGCCCGAAGCAAGTGTGTTTGCTATTTTAAGACCGTCCTGCGCCCATGTGCTGGTCTTACAGGGAGGTGTGTTCAAGTGCATTCTGGGCGTATTGCTATCTTGAGGCAGCGGAAAGTGATTGACCAACACAAACCTGGTCTGAAGTCAATAGCGCAGCATTTCATTGTTATTTTAACAGCGCATTAGTAAAATGTCCCTCGGCTTATGCACAGCGCATACACATTATGCTTGTTTCACACACACACACACACACACACACACACACACACACACACACACACACACACACACACACACACACACACACACAAGGAAGGACAGCAGCACACAAAGGTGCAAAAGATTACAAATAAAAATATGATGGTGCAAATCTGCCATCATAATAGCAATGCACCAATGCGCCTGGCTTTTAAAGGGAATGGGAGGTGATGCTCTGATTGGTTTAATTCAATTCAATTCAATTTTATTTATAGTATCAATTCATAACAATAGTTATCTTGAGACACTTTACAGATAGAGCAGGTCTAGACCACATTCTATAATTTACAAGGACCCAACAGTTCTAGTTGTTCCCTCCAGTGCAAGCAACAGTGCAACAGTGGCGTGCATGTTACGCCCAAAACACACCCATGAATTGATGAAGACACTAAGTACAACCGTGTAGAACCATGCGCCTGGCGCACGGATCCTAGCAAAAGTGGATTTGGACACGCGCTTCACGCCGTGCGCTTAGATCATAAAAATAGGGCCCACAGTGTTTGGGAATGAATTGGGAGTCTGAGGATGTTGGGGAGAGAGGGGAGGGGGGGGGATGTTTTCACACCACCCACATCACTTTGTTTGCACTTTTCTTTCAAAATGAATGAGGTGAGGAGGAAAACAAACAATCCGCTTCATCAATGTTGGCCTTGTCTCTTTGATGAATAGCTTTTACTGCACTTTTTCTGCCCGCGACATGCGGCCAACCATCGCTAACTTCTGGTCTCTTTCTCTCTTTATCTCCTCCTGAATCTTGTCTTTCCACTCCAAATATCGGCACCACTGCCCCTTCTTCTCTTTTTTTATCCCCTCTTGCTTATCATCCCTTACATCTCTGTGATCTTCCATGCACATTTCCATCTCTTCATACGTCATCCTGCTTTCTTCCATCCCCCCCAATCTCTTTTATCTCTTTGATGCTGCCCTTCTTAAAATAAGTGTTACTGTACTGTAACTTTTATTCATGTATTTTATCCCTGTGTTATTCTATTTTAGCTTGTACTTCCAGTTTTTTTTTAACTGCTAGGGCTGCACGATTTGAGGAAAATGCGTGATAACGTTGTTGAATACATGTTGAATATGAATGAACAGATATTAAGGTGTACTAAAGCTCTGCTGCTATCGATGTTCTGCTAAAACACGACAAATTGCTTGTTGAATTGAAAACAAATGAAAGGAAATCCTTTCCAACATCCTTTTATTGAACAAATTGAACATTGAATGGAATATAATAGGCAGCACTAAAAAAAGAGAGACAGTTACATTTTTTTAAGTGCAGTTTTCATTCAACTTACAAAAAAAAGTGTTGGCAATGTATTTATTCCACAAACTGATTGTGCAGCCGTAGTGCTAATGTTTAATGTCAGAGATCTTCAACGGGGGGGTCTGGGACCCCTAGTGGGTCCTCAGAGTTGCATTTGGGGGCAATTATCTTACATATTATTAGTAAAGATAAAACATTTTTCTTTAATGTACAGCTAATAGCCATCCACAGATACCTTTAAGCTTAATAATTCACTGTGCCACATTTTAATATTAAAATATGATGTAAAAATATATAAATATGCCAGCTTTGTATTGTATGTACCATGCAACTACATTTCATACAATATATGGTACGATGTCCCGGCTCCATTTGTAGCTTAGGGGTCCTTGGCCTTAAAAAAACGTTGAAGGCTTTTGTTTTCTGTAAAGCATTTGGACTCTGCCTTGCCTAATGTGTATCCTCTCTGCAGGTGCCGACCTCTTCTCTAACTGCACGGAGGAGTGCAAAGCCCTGGGCCACTCGGACCGCTGCTGGATGCCATCCTTTGTGCCGTCCGACGGGCGCCAGGGGCCGGACTACCGCAGCAACCTGCACGTCCCCGGGATGGACGCCACACTGCCCGACACTGAGGTACCCTCCTCCGTCAACCTGTCCGACCAACTCACCGTGACCGCGTCCACCGCCTCGGCCAACGATAGGTCATTCTCCACCTTTGGCAAGGAGGGTCAAAGGTCACAGTCACACCACAGCCTTCACCATCACCTCCATCAGCAACAGCAGCAGTACAGCTCCAGCACGCTAGAGAGGAAAGAGTATGATAGGGGGACCCTACCGTACAAAGCCACCTTTCTCTGTGAGTATCAGTATGAAAGTTCCCTGGGACCCTACGACTTCGGTCTGGTCCAGTACAGATACTAGAGATGGGGAGGATGAATCTGATCCGGACTTTTTTTTATGTTGTTCATCTACTTTTTCTTTTTCTATTTTTAAGGAAAAAAAAAAAGGCTTTATGTTTTTTTTTATTTTTTTTAAAATTATGATTTATTTTGTGGAATGTAAAATGTACGCTATTAATGCTAACTCCCCCTTTTTCAAAACCCACTTGAAAAAATTCTATCTAACCCCATCCTAACCCTCAATACTGTCTGTAATGATGTGACTTATTATAAAATAAACACAATTTAAATTGGACCCATGTTAAACCGCTGTTTTTTCTTTTTTCTTTTTATTTACCTTTCTCTAAATTTCCCCTCAAAATCCTCTCCAATCAGCTTTTTTATCTGATGCTCATATAAGTAAAGGTCACCGACACAAGCACACGTCACATTTCCATTCCAAAACGTGATTCCAGTGTATAGAGAGGAAATGAAAGCTAGATCATCTCATGCTGCAAAAGACATCTTTTTCTTTCCCCATTTGCTCAACAACAGAGTTTAGCTCGAGCATGATGAGTTCCCTACTGAATAGCTCCAAAGGTGAAACGCACAACCCAAGCTTCATCTCTTTCATGAGGATTGAAGTCCGTTTTGTGCTAAAAAAGAAGTGTTGAGTATCTATACTCACCTCCTAGTGGATCAATACCTGACATAAAGAAGGGCGGGGTGGGTGAGGTGGGCTGTCAACCCTCAGGTCAAAATTGTTCAGTTGGAGGAGACACACCACACAGGTTACTATATGAGGGCGTTTTCATTTAGCTAATGAAATATTTTCATATCCATTGGAATAAATTGGATTTTCCCTGCTTGCATTTTCTAAAGGAGCATGATGTGGACCTGATGGCTGGACACTTCTTGCACATGTCAATTGCTTTCCCAGCTCCCACATTACATGGATATTCTATTAGCTCTAAGAGTAGAGAATGGATTTGATGTACACATTCAGTAGAGAAGTCATTTCCAGTCAAGTCACCGCCATGTTAACCACCATCCTCCATGATACTGCATGCAGACCGTGGGATGTCCCTCAGGTAAACCATAAGCACTATAACCTGCTCTCGTTTTTTTTTTTTTTTCATTCCTTGTTTGCAACTGAAACAGAGCCAAGCAATCTTCCTCTTGTGCATCAGGTCCGTGTAAAAGATGATTTGTATTTAGCCTGCAGGTGCTAGAGCCTGCTTCGCTCCAAATATAGCTGCCCGCGCGTCTGCTCATCCCGTCTGCCTCGCAGGGTTGGAATAAATGCACTCCATATTCGCTCGGACCACAACATTGATATATTTCGTTTGACTTTCTTTCATTTGCCACCAGTTTCTTTTCCTGCTCTTTTAAAGATAAATTGACGCCAGGTTGCTACGGCAAAAAAACTTCTGCTGTTCATCAGTCGGTAAAGAAGACAAGAATAGTCCCAGTGGATGAGGCTCTATTAACCAATTGGCATCATGTTCTACTTTTAGAAATAGCACCATATGCTAATACCAGCTATGGCTATGCTCTGATCACCATGGGTTGCCTTGATAAAGCGTTTATGAATGTTTAATGATCCATTTATAGATAATTAATGAAGCAATTAGTGCTCTGTGTATTTGCTGTGAATGCATTATGTAGCCACCACATTTCGAACATTTATCTTCACTGATGGACATGTTTTTACCCAATTCCCAAATTAGTTTTACCATTATACTGCGAGAAGGACCAGCTTTTAGGGTGTATTAATAACTTCACAGAGAGTCCTTTGTGGCATGCATCCTTCAAAAGATGGCGTTTCGAGACGATCGCGTCCCTGAAGAGATCTCAAGGGATGGCGTGCCGTTCGTCTTAACGAGTGTGTTTCTCTGTCTTTTCAGCCCGCAAAAGGATTTGCTAGCTCGTTCCATGTGGACCTGTCGGAGACAGCGTGAGTTTCTGTGCTAGACCACCAACACTGATGCTTTAGACAGCAACGTTAAAACTACACAAACAGCAACCCCGGACAACAGCAACCTTGGTCGAGCTTCATTATCTCGTGTGGCGAACTGTAACAAAGACCTGGCAGTGGTCGCCGAGGGAGGAGAGGAGAACTAAATACTGAGTAGCTGTAAACCACTAGAAATCTGAGGAGCGACCCAAGGCCTTATTCCTCTCAGCAGGACTGAGACCGGGGCCCCAAAAAGCACTTGACATGTGAACATTATAAATTCATCAGCAGACGGATGAGAGGAAGTGAAAGGAACAGAGGAGTGCAAAACAAGAAGAGGGAGCGATGAACTCACAGAGGTGGGTTGTGTCTTTTTTTTTCTGGACTGAGGAGTTAGCCTCTAGAGATCTGTGTGTGCCTGTTTACATAAAGAAGAAAAAAAAACTAATGTTTCTGTACAAACCAATGTCACACGGAACCCTTTAGCTATTTCTATGGTCACCACTTAGCCAACTGTACAGAGACTGTGTGTGTAAGGGGGTGGGGGGGTGGGGGTGGGGTGGAGACTGACAGCCGGAGAGACTGGGCGAGAGACAGTCTATTAGACAGAGAGATGGAGCGGGTGTTGTACAGGTATAAAATCACACAACAAAAAGGAAAAGGGGGACGAGCAGAGATAATGTGCAGTACTATAAAATTCTGTATCTCCGGTTTTTTGACTTGACTGTCTTTATATAACTTCTCTTTTGTTTTGTTTTTTGGTTTCTGATGTTCTATCTGTGTGGTTAAAGTGTGCAGACTCTAAATTATTCCAACTGACCGAACACAGAGCCCGTGTGTTCTCTTTCAAGTTTAGTCACCTCAGGAAGGAGATTTTAGTAGTACACTGTGTACGAAAAAACACTTGTGTTCAGTTTATTAATAACATATTACAAATGAATGTTCTCATTTCTGAACAAGTGTAACACCTAGAAAAGTCCTTCCTGAGCTGACTGCAGATAAAGTGAAATGACCCTTTACCAGGATATGGTTCCCTTGACACGATTGGCCTATACATAAACAATCAGACACAGTCAGTGGTTTTTATCATGTGTGCAAAGTGTTTACCGTGCTATTTTAAAACGCTTATAAATGAATATAAATCTATATATAACAATATATATATATAAATATACAATATACTTTTTTTCTGAAAACTGTGTAACCATTGGTTAGTTTCTACACCTCATAATGTCATTCAATCTAATAATACCAAGTGCTACAAAATCAAGACTTGTATGAATTAAAAGGACGAGGAATGCTTCAGCCTACAAAGCAAACCTCTTTTAAACCAACCGAGGATTAAGTTGATGTTCTTATTTGATTGTTACTTTTCACCGTTAACAGATGCTGGGCCTTGTTGTGTGTAGCGAAGACACCAGTTGAGTTGTCTTGGCCTGTTGTGTATTTCTACTAGCAGAATATGTGTTCATGTACAGGAAGGGGGACTATCACAACTGAGTTAGATATCAACGGTTTTACAACCATACACAGATAAATATAGACATAAACACACACTACATTGTGAGGCGCAAAGTTTTGCGCACTCACGCTCACATATACACACACACACACAAGCGCGCACACAAACACACACACACACACACACACAGGTCAAGTGGTGATGAATAAACAGTGTCATTGAAGTTCTATAATGTGTGTTTTGTCGCGTTCACTTTTCACTTTTATATTGTGTAACCGATCAGAAAACAAGACTAAGCCTACAGCCATGCTAGCAGGGCCGTGAGGCTGTGTGAGCCAATGCTAATGTTAGCCTGCTAACACGCTGTCAAGGACAATGCTAACATGTTATTACTAAGCAGTTATTTACCAGTTTGTCTTAGTTCAGCACATTAGCATGTAGCATTGGCAAGTAAGCACTGAATGCAAAGTACAGCTGAGACTGATGGGTGCCAAGGTATTGGATAGAAAAAAACATTTGAACAGATGGTGGCGCTAGATGGAAAGATCAACAAAACAATTGAAATTCATCCTAAAGGGGGATATTATTGTACAAAATGCCATGGCTAACATAACATGTGAACCTCATGGTGGTGCCAGATGAAAAATCAGAGGACTTCAAATTCATAAATGTCTGTACAAATGTATTGTGCCATCAAGTAGATGTTGAGATATTCCACAGGTAAAAGGTTTGGCCTGCTGGTGCAAGATAAAAAGGCAAGGATCACCCAACGTACTAGGATTCAACCTCTGTGGATCAACAATGTATTCACCAAAATTCATGGCGATCCATTAAAAAGTTGTTGAGACATTTCACTTAAAATGTCAACCTGTTGATGGAATTTGAGAAAAAAAGAAAGGGAATCACCAAAGTCAATAGGATTCATCCTCTGGGGACCATGAAAGTTTAAAAATAGTATACACTTTCATGGCAGTCCATCTTAGAAATGAAAAAATGGCAGTTTTTCCCATAGTGATGACCAACTAATTAACTGATAAACCACATTGCCCATCCCTAGAGCAATGCTAGTAGCATGGGTAAAAATATTTATGCAAATTTGGAATAAAATGGCTCCTTTGTTACTGTCAGAGGAGACGTGCTGAACCAGTTGTCCTCATGGAGCATGGCCACTGATTTTGAATCTTTGTGAAAAGACATTGAGCTATCCCACAAGAATCCCATGGACTTTAAAGATGTAATCACCATGGTGTTGCTCTACTTTCCTCATTCCCTGACCTCAATACCTCACCAAAAAAACTTTTCTGAAGCCTGTCACTCTAGCTTTAAGTCCATTTCCTTAAAAAAAAATCACTGCTCACCATCCCCCAACATCCCAATCCCTGCCCTTCATTCCAGTGTGATCCTCACATGGCCTGGCATAAGTTCATAGACTCAAGAAGAAGAAGAAGAATGCTGGAGTCTGGATCTAATGCAGCAAAAGTCCAGGGTCAAAGGGGAGAGACAGCATTCCCCCATCACTTGACAACCTAGAAACAGAGACGATCTGTTTGTGTCTATCACAAGATAGCCTCCGGATACACATCACCAGCACATGTGACGGATCTGGTGGTTGCCACCGTGACTGAATGGCCTTCTGGGTTCCGATTAAAATCTCACCCAGAAACAATCCAGTGTATGTTTATGTACGAGACTGGAAAATCGGGGGATAAAAACAGAAAGAAAAAGAATGAGGTCACAGCTTGGTCAACATAAGTTGAATAAGTAGTCATATCTTGGTAACACCAGGGTGAAAGTGCGGTATTCCTCGACTAGACCTTTTTTCATGCCTAATATTGCCTTGTGTCAATAGTGTCAATGGTATTATTATACTAGTTATATTATTATATTATCACCTCTTTTTTATGGACATGATTAACCTGACATAACCTAATTATTAAGAGCAGATTATCTGATCGTCTGATGCTATTCTTATGTAGTCAGTGTGATCTTCGGTTCCTTACCTTTCCCCCCATTTGAAAGAGGGGCATGATGCAATAATCATTGAAATGGGGATAATTGGAGTATTTTCAGAACACATTTATAGTGTTGCACTCGTGTTTGTACATTTGGACATTGATAGTTGTGTGAGCAATAAGAAAAGTGAGCCGGAGCGTCACATTCAAACCCTGCCTATTTTCCTACCCCTGCACATGTGGCCACTTGCTGTGTGAAGTGGGCATGCATGATGGATCATCGGTTTCAGAAAGTTGAAAAAAAATGTTAAAAAGCGATATCTCTCCTTATATTTTCAAGATATACATACATGATGTTATTTGTTATCACCAAGAAAGACTGGCAACGATCTCCCAGGACAGCTTAAAGTCTACACATCTTGCGCCACACTTCTCTTCCGACTGCATTCATGGCTAAGAAGATAAAATTATGAAAAAATAAACAAATAAATTGAACTTACATGTTACATTTAGATGTGTCACTTTGAAGTTTGGCTAACTTGAAGCTAATGTGCAGTACTTTAATGTGATTATTTCTGTTCCGAGTTTGTACCTTCATGGTTGAATGCACTTATTGGAAGTTGCTTTGGATAAAAGCGTCTGCTAAATGAAATTTAATGTAATGTAATGTATAATTACCATAGATTTACCCCGGTAATACCCTATTGTTACGAGATGTAACGCCCTTATTACCTTGCTACCATACGAGCTGTAATGTAATGGCTGCCTATTGCATGGTTGGTTGGGGTGGTGATGGAGCAGTGGATATGACACATGCCTTTGGTGTGGGATCGATTCCCACTGCGAGACATCAACCAATGTGTCCCTGAGCAAGATGCTTAAACCCTAGTTGCTCCAGAGGCATGCAACCTTTGATATATATAGCAATTGTAAGTTGCTTTGGATAAAAGCACCAGCTCAATGACCTGTAATGTAATGCAATGTTTTCACAATTTGTATATGGATGCCAGTTCAATATTTAAGCTTCTGCATCAACACTCCTGATATATTCAGATTTATATATCCCCAGCTGCACAATACATGATAATACCCTGATAATGATAACACATGATAATACTCACAATACTCTGAAAAAGTACTTTGTTGACTAATTAACTACTACTTTGCCAAAAGAAAATATGGTTTGAAATTAGAAATGTTTCCTGATTTAGCTGAGGAAATGTTGGCTAAAATAACGAACAAGTCAAAGAATCTGCCCAATCTTTTCATGTGAAGGTGTACAGATAACTCACAGTTCACAATGCATTTCAGTCAATACTGGGAAATCTGCAATGATGAAATATTCTAAACTCAAGGTTCACTTACCAGCTTTATTTAGAGTGTGATGCGTTTATGGACCATGGGATATGGCTGGACAATCAAGAAGGAATCTCCATACTTGAAATATAAGAGATTTTGAGAGAAAGAGAGAAAGTATAGGCAAGCCAGACAACCTACAGGTGGAGACATTCTCTCAATGGCTCTGAGGTTACCTGATCTGTTTGTCCATCAAGGCGCCTGCATGGCAGACAGAGAGAATAAGAGTCATTACAACCGAATCATCTTGTCCATCTCTCCTCTTCCCTCCATACAAGGTTGAGTGAGGTGACCTGGCTGTCTGTCTGAGCCTCCGAGCCTGTCCCTCATATTCTTCCCCTGGCAGACGCACTTCATTACTCTGGCTAAATAGACTTTCAAGAGACCCCATCAGCCATCATTTACACAGGCCGGCCCCATCACCTTTCACCACAGCCACCTCATCAGACTACATGGTACACCCATGCAGACACACAAACTGGATGCACATGCTGCTCTCCTTCTTCCTTTGCCTTCTCATCCCTCGCCAGCCCATCAGTCAAGGCTTGTGCACGCACGTGTGCAAACACACACACACACACACGCACACGCACACACACGCACACGCACATGCACACGCACACACACACAGGCATACTTGGTCTCTATTCCCCAGCTACCTCATCAGACCAGAGCAGACAGCTATTACAGTCTGCGCTCAGATGCCCATTTCTCCTCCCATCTCTTTCCTTATCTGCTGGCGGGCTAGAGCTGGAACAACCTATTGACCCAAGACCTCGCCGCCCCGTTGACCTGGACGTACTCCCTGTGCATTTAACAGAAAGCCTGTTATCTTCCCACCCGCCAAACTTCTTCCAACATCTGTTCATTTCATACATTTCACAGAAGCGAAGGCAGGATTTGACATTGTGCTTGCCACCTGGGCCAAATGGTTGTCTGAATGATGTCAAGAAAACTATAAGCAACGACGAGTCAGCACGAATCAGGTTGACTTCACTGAAATCATCTTCTGCAAAACAGCAAAGAAAGCACATAATCACACCTTACAACATACAACCAAACTAAGTAGTGGTTGCTAAACAGTAATTTGAATGCATGAAGTGTCATCATAGGTCCAACAATTATTTTGGAATTGTATCACTTCCGGAAATGACTCCTCTATTATGTGAATGTTTTCAAAGTCATAATAAAACATGTGTAATTGTGTTTTAGATGAAACCCAACATAGTTAATTAACTTGTGGTTTGACACAAAAGAAAGTGAAGAATGTCAAAGACGGACAATGTACTTTCATTCATGTTGTCTGGAGTTTTTCGCAGGTCTTATTGAAGATGCTGTCGACAGCATCTTTTAGTCTGATAACACCACAACAGCGTGGACAGACTGTACCAGAAAGCCATCCAAGCCAAAATTACCCTCAACCGCGCTTTTCTTATCTGTTCCCAGGCATGAATAGGAGGCAGGTACTTTTTTTTTTCAGTTTCCGAACATGACCTTCTCCAAACTACTTAGGCCACTGCTACATCTGTCTTAATATATTTGTTCCAAAGCTGTCTGGTACTAAGACCAAGGTTTTTCTGCCAGTGTATTGCAACGCGGGGCCTTTGCATCAGGAAATTGTTGCTTGTATTGTTTTTAAATTTATTTTAAAAGATGTTTTCAAACAGAAATGGGTTACATAATAAGAAAACTTCTTCAAGGAATAACTCTGTGAGACAGTTGTGTGTGTAAAGTCAGTGAGTATGTGATCGTGAGAGAAAGAGACAGAGTGATGATGAGTATGACATTAGCAGACGTAGCAGTAGAGCGGGGCAACATATCAATATTATATCAATATTAAGATATGAGACTAGATATTGTCTTAGATTTTGGAAATCGTAATATGGCACACGTTTTGTCTTTCCCTGGTTTTAAAGGCTGCATTACAGTAAAGTGATTGTTGTAACTGTTATTTGCTTTTACCCACTTAGTCATTATATCCACATGATTATTATCAGACTATACTGATGATTATTTATCAAATATCTCATTGTGTAAATAGTTGTAAATAGCACCAATAGTCAACACTACAATATCGCTGGGGTATTGATATGGAGGTATTTGCTCAAAAATATTGTGATATTAGATTATCTTCATATCGCCCAGCCCTACATAGCAGTGCAGTTCTGTACAGTTTATCTATCAGTGAATAAATGCTAAAACTCCTCAAGACCCAAGCCAAGTCCCTGTGTCTCGCTTGCCAACTCCTGATGAAAGTGAAGGGGGTTAGCCCCGAAGTTACAACAACAACTTTGGCCCAGTCTCACTTAAGGTGGACTGACCTTTAAGGTTGACCAGCTATTGTAATTTTAGATTTTAAATGTAAATGGACTGTATTAATACAGAGGTTTTGTAGACTTAGCGCCTACTCAAAGTGCTTAACACAGTGCAGGCACCATTCACATAACAATGGCGCTGCATCAAGAGCAATTTGGGGGTGCAAGGACATGTCGACATGGGACTGCAGGGGATCAACCCACTAACCTTACGATAGACGACAGCTCTACCACCTGAGCCACAGCCGCCATAAGCGTGTATTTGGTCGTGTGTGTGTGTGTGTGTGTGTGTGTGTGTGCGTGCGCGCAAATATTTGTTTGTCTGTCCGCAGTGAATGTTGCATAGCTAATTTTGCAGCGTGTCTACTGGTTGTGTAAAGTGTGAAAATGAAAGCGTTTGCTAACATAACTTAGTATCCAGAGTGTCCACAAATATAAAATTCCTGATTTAAATATCCCAGGCCAATTTTTTGTTGGAACTGACGCTAATGTGCTGCCACAATGAAAAATATATTTTGTTTTGATTTGAGGACACATGCCAGTGGCCAGTATGATCACATACTGTATGTAAAATGACAATTCTGAGTATAAAGTCTGGATATGTCACTCCTCTGGGCTCTGTCAAACCGGGGCAAAAACAAAAATTTTTAGCCTAGATCACAATTACAATGCTTATTTAATACACACACACACACACACACACACACACACGCAGGGCCTAAAGCGTCTTGCCCTCAGCCACCATCCACTCTCATTCTATATTCTGGACAGGAAATAGTGAGTTGGTAACCTGGGGTGATGGAATCAGGCCTCTGACTCACGCCCCGACCTCAAGGGGGGGAAGAACCCAGTGGAGGACAGACCTCAGCCTCCAGCGGTAGGTTAACGCAACATGGCTGACAGAGACAAACAAGCTAACTGCAGAGCCAGGATGACTACTACAAAAGAACAAACATCACTGAGAGCAATAGCTGGCTGCACGCAAAAAAAAGAAAAAGAAAAAAAGGGCTGGGTTAATGCTGGCATGCTAGTGGAACAAGAAAATAGCCTTCATGGGTGCAGGGAAAACAAATTCAATTACAAAGTTTGTTAAAAGTGAATTCAAAAGCAACATGAAACCGGAGGGGGTGGGGTGCGACTTGAAACACAACGCTGCTTAATAAGACAAAACCAACAGAAAGTGTGCAGGCGTAGGTAAATACGGGCCCCAGAAAACAACTGAGAATGTCTCGTTCCTAGCTGTCATGAAAACGGCAAAAAACAGTAACAGAAAATACCTGACCAGCTACGGGAAAAAAGAGAAATAGTTTAGTCTGAGGAAAGCAAAACGCTTGAGTTGCTGACTCAAAGCCTGGCATTCATTTTCAAGGAGATGTGTCAGGGGGAGGGAGAGGGTGTGGGTGGGGGCATGGAGGTCTGCTTTAGGGTGGTGTAACAACAAAGCTAGTAGCCTCTAGAGACCAACCTTATCTGATGCCTTGTCTCTGCCCCCTCCTCACCTCCCAGCCCTGCAGATGCAGGTGCACAGATGCCAAGTAATACATGGGGCTTTTTTCTCTTTTTCCAGTCAGAAGGAGAACACCTGGTCCCCAAAGAGGGGAAGATGTAGTGATAGCCACTCCCTCTGTACGTCTACCTCTTTGCCCTCTCTCTCTATTTTCACCCTCCTCTCAAATTCAAGCCCTGCCTCTCCTCTTCCTTCAACCCTGTCCCCACACTCCCTCCTTTCCTCTTCCGTTCCGCTGTCTAGCTCTCAGCTGTCAGACTGAGAAATGGCAGGCGAGACAGGGGTCTTCTGCCTGGGGAGATGGGCAAGAGAGGACAGGGGCCTCCAGACACACACACACACACACACACACACACACACACACACACACACAAATGTGTGCACCAGTTCGCACCTGCCAACCTGTGCACATGTTGTTGTGTAACACCTCCATGTTTTGACATTACACACGGTGGCATGACTTTTCACTTTAATAGGCACACACCACATGAAAATGTCTTAGTAACCCCCCATGCAAATTCAAATGACTTAAAGTAGGGTAGGGTATCTCATATTGTCAAGTGGGAAATATCAATCATAATGGACTACTTCCTCTATAAATGTAATTAAAAGTATAGTAGCTCACTCTAAGGTAGGAAATAAATATCAATGTAGTTAAAAGTAGGGTATTATTATCTATTCATGTAATTAAAATGGGCTAGCTCCTTTTGTCAGGTAGGAAACATCTATCAGAATCGGACTACTACAATGTAAAGCAGAATTTATTAGACAAAAGAAAGAGCAAAGAGAGCTGGTGGAGAGTAGCAAACTTGCTCAGCTTACAATTGGAATGAAGAAAACCACACTGGTGCTATATGCGCTTGAACGTTAGTATTAACTTTGTTTTCATGAAGTAGGGTTGTTAAGAATGTTAACAACTACTCCAGTGCTTCATTAAACAATGATTTCACTTTTACAGCTAAACGGTCTAACGCCACAATAATTCAGTACTTACAGCACTTACACAGTTTACATGTTTTCAACAAGTATTTTCTAATGTGTTAAAAAAGAAATGACTGATTGTGCTTTCCCCAGACAGTAAATTAAACTGAGCATTGTAGCTGAGATGAGTGACACTGTGCATTTCACAGCAAATCGGCAGTCATTATTTTGGTGTATGCCTGCTCCTAAAAGTGTCCCTGCATTTAGATTTATACACATTTACATATATATGAAGACATTGTAAAAACAATCTTCCTACAGAGTTGTTATGTTGATTGCAATCAAAACTAGATGATGAGGTTGAAAAATTAGCGGAAAGTTTGCAACCCAAGGTTTTTAAATTATGCTGCATGACAAGCTTCTTCTTATTATGGCACAATAAAAACATAAAACTCACATGTCATTCCAGTTAAAAATATGCAGTTAAAAACTAAAATGTTAGTTAAAATAACATACATAAAAATGCATGTTTAGATGTATTTTCATTGTTCAGTGTTTAAAGAAATCTGATTATTTCATTCATGGTGACAGGTAGATTAGAAGATTCTTATCTCTAGAGTCCGACCAATATATTGTCGGTCCGACATTAGGCATTTCCCGATATATTGGTATCAGCATTTATAATGGCTGATTTTTTTTTTTTTTTAAATTTTCATTCATCTGAATCATTTATAATGACAAATAAATGATTCTGATAAATATTTTTTTTTATTTTAAAAATAAAAACGGACTGTCAACCATTTTGGCGTTGCATAGTTTGGCCACCAGACGGCGCTCTACAACATCCCTGTTGGCAACACTGATTTTTTTTTTCTGACCAAGCATCACTCTGTGACGCGATGGTAGTGACAGACACAAAGGTGGTATCTATGTTGTCATCTAACTCTAGGAAAGAAAGAGTATCTCCCACAATGTCGAACTGCTCCTCCAATTATTTACAAAAAATACACATTAATGCAATGGTACCATACATGAACTGACACTGACACTACTGTTTTTCCTTTAATTGATGGGACTCATCAGATCAAATGGGAATATCTAACCTGAGGGCACACAGCCCTTCATTATCAGCGTGATGTGCTTGCAAGATCAAAGAAAACGCACGCATTGAGTCTGAACTTTGTTCTGAAACTTTTTTCATAGTCAGTGCGGAAAGTTCAGTCAGTGTGCATTAGCCAGACTACTTACTAGTTATTCCCTCATCAAATACAGACCTGTGCTGTTAAAGATATGGCCCTGTCAAAACTGATGCAACCCAAAACCAAAATAGCTGATCAAAGTCTTTGCATGAACAGCTAACACAATCTACTGTATTACTGACGCTGCATAACAATAAAACAACTGTAAGGCTTAGTTATCTCATGCTCAGTTTTATTGGCTGTTATTTTGGCTGCCATGTCCTTTAACAATTTACAAATCATGTCATATTTTAGGCATGGTCACATGGGGCTGGGTACCAAATTCAATACTTTGTATTCAGATGGAACTACCTCTAAAGTATTGAGTATCAAAAAATGTCTCGTCATTAAATACCCAATTTCAATAATGAGGAGTAAATCTCATCAGCTTCAGTGAGCCAATGAGCATGCTTCTACCAAGATCTAATAATGTCTGTGATTGGCTGTCTAACGTTACACGTCGTAGGCATGCAGGAAAAACTCAGAGATGGGAGCTCATGTAGTAGGAACAAAAAAAAAGAAATAAAAAGATTTATTTTTGTTTTATAAAATTGGCTTCAAAAAAAGTATCAGTTAGGAACTGGTAGTAAAGTCACTGTATTGGTTTTGGTATTGACAATTTAAGA
The DNA here is from genome assembly GCA_013375575.1 of Percina caprodes. Classification (NCBI taxonomy): domain Eukaryota; kingdom Metazoa; phylum Chordata; class Actinopteri; order Perciformes; family Percidae; genus Percina; species Percina caprodes. The sequence continues at coordinate 2,792,807 of JABXJD010000062.1, forward strand.
ACAATACCCAGTTCTGTGCAGGGGCCCATGAGGCCACCCCTATGACTGAGACTGTGCTGTACAATTGTTGACCTTTTTCTGTCCTTTTTTAGACATGTGTGTTGAAGTTTCAGAGTCAGGATACGCTAAACAAGCTACTTGTTGTCAAGTTAGATCAAGAGATTTACACCAATGTCATGACCAACCTGATCTCACAGAAAAATGTGATGACCATGACCTCTCAACACCGCATTGTGTGGCGGTGGCACGTTAACTGTTAAAATGGCAACAAAGGCAACAAAGCTACTTAGTTTGGTTAAGGTTTGGTTTCACACAGTTTCCTTGGTGAACGTTTTGTGTTTGTTTGAGCCATCCATCCACTCCCAAACTCCTCCCTATGTGGACGTTGAGACACAGTAGGTTGAAACCAGTGGATAAATGATCCTAATTGAATTTCAATCATGAGAGACATGTTTGCAGATGTGCAAATAAGATTTATTGTACAGCTCAAATAAAATTGACAACGTCTTTGGTGATTAGACTCCATTGCTATACAAATCTTTCACATATCTACAGTATATATTGGTGTAGAGAATATATGTATATGTATATATATGTTCCCAGGGTTCTATGTCATTCCAGCTTAATATCCTCTTTAATATAACGCATTAAGGATAACTTTTGAAGCATTTTATGTTTTCAGCAATGTTTTTGCCCAAGGTCAAATGTTTAATTTATTTTTCCCTGGTTCAATACATGTTGAAATCACTAACCTACAGCTTATAGCCTACTGAGGTTATACTCTTTGAAACCTATTCCCTCCAATTTCCAGGCCAGAATTTAAACATTGATATCTTCACAGTGGTGGGATTTTGACCATCCATTTCATTTCCAACTTCATTTCTTTCTATCTGAACTATCCAAAGATAGCCCTTACCAATCTCTTTCAAAGCCCAACACAAGGCTAGACCAGCCCCTTGGGAATATAGGACCCTGGGAACTTAGGGATGACCCCGCTGTATTCCTCGGTTTACAGTATTTTTACTGAGCTAAGCTAATCGCTTCCTGGCTCCAGCTCCATACCTAAAGCACAGACATGAGAGGGGTATCAATCAGTCTCATCTAACTCGAGGCAAGAAAGCGAATAAGCGTATTTCCAAAAATGTCAAACTGTTCCATTAGCCTCGTCTCTGTGCTCTCCAGAAGCTCACTGTGGCAATTCCGTAAATACTGTTACAATTCAATCTTTTCCATAAGCCGGAAATCCTTTTCGTGTAATGACTTTTGATTCTTTGCAATTATTTCAGCAAAATGTTACGCACACATCTCACATAATGGCATATTGTTTCTTTCTTATGTCACAGTCCTTCACTGTTGAGGATAGCATCCCGTAATATGTTAAATCCAAAACAGGGCTGTGCAACAGTAATGTGCAATTCCTCATGGACTCCTAGGCTTTTGGCTCCGGGCTATTTCTTTCCTTCCTGAGGTGTCGTCAGCGGGCCTTTGATGGAAAAGCGCTTGCAGACTGGTAATAGAGAGGAAGAAAACAAGCATGCATTTTTTCATCATCCGATGAGCATTGTAATATTCAAAAATACCAATGGGAGATCAAAGCTGAGTCTTTGTTCAATGAAACATTCGTTCAGGTCTTCTTTACTTAGTGATTATGTTCGGGAGGGAAATACATTTGTCTTTGACATCTGACTCTGAAAGAAGAGTGGGATATTTGTATACAGATGCAATGCACATGTATGGGAAATGTTTGTATGAAAGAACCATGAAACAGGAAGAGTGGAGGGAGAAATTGAAATCTAACACTGTCAGTAACAATGGGAAGCCCCTTGTGTGACAACAGTGTGACACTTTCATCTAACATTGCTTGTGGAGGCAAGTAGAAACAAGCCGCATCTGCCCTCCAAGAGAGAAGGCAGGTCTGTTCCTCAGTTGGCATGTGATGCTGCACATATGACACAGGAAACAACACACAAAAGCACTTAGGAAACATGCTTGTGGAAAGAAAAGAGTGCACACAACAATCTGTTGCAAAGTATTTCATCATTATCTATAATCTGTGATGGATTTTCAAAAAAATAAAAAAGCTCGCTGCTGCTGGGCGTTGTGATTGGCAGGTTTGGGCATATGCAGAGGTTAAAAACTCATTCTAACTCATCCTCACACACTAATGGGGTAGTCTGCCATTGCCAGACCTATC
>JABXJD010000062.1:2800000-2876835 GCA_013375575.1 Percina caprodes
GAAATTACTGTTTGGTATTCAGCAGACTTCTTACTTGATTTACAATGTCTCCTCCCAGCTACTGACAGCTGATAAAAGTGAACAGAAGTGTGCATGGAGGTGTAATGGCTCCGGCCATAGCTGAGATAAACAAACACATAAAGCAATAAAGCTGTTACTAACTATTCCTTAAAGCATTACAACTGATTACTTTCATCACTAGTTATCCTCTCTAGATTTTGTTCAATCATTAGTCTATGAAATTACCTGAACAGTGCGTGGCAGTAGCTCAGTCCGTAGGTGTTGGGTTGGGAACCAGTAGTGGTTCAAGTCCCCATACGGGCCAAAGTCTGGAGTGTGGACTGGTAGCTGGAGAGATGCCAGTTCACCTCCTGGGTGCTTCCGAGGTGCTCTTGAGCAAGGCACAAAACCCCTCAGCTGCTCAAGGCACCTGTTCAGCAGTCGCAGCCCCCCCTCTCTGCCATCTCTCCAGTAGTGCATGTAAAGGACCTGAGCGTGTGTGTGTATACAGGCCTGTATGTATGTGTGTAATAACACAGTGTAATTTGTAATTTCCCAATAGGGGATTAATAAAGAGTATCAAATTATGAATAAATGATAAGACACAGAATTTCTTGTTTTGTCTGAAACGGAGAAAGAATAGCAGAAAGTGTTGGGTATGCTTGCTTGATAAATGATTTAACAATTAATCCATCATCGAAACTGTTGTTGGCTAATGTTCAGTTAATTGACACATCAATCAATCTGTAATGTGTCTATTAGTAATGTATTAGTCTGAGAATTTCCAAAAGCTCACTATGAATAAAATATATATTATCATATTATTATTAATTGTTTCAACACTTAAGTCACAGATAAAAGTTTACGATTTTGATGATGGAATTAGCATGGGTTTTCCAAAATTTCACTTTTTTTTATAGCCTGCCCAAAAAATATTTCACATTAGTACACGGTGGAAATGTTACAGTGTTGCTTTGAGGTTGTAAGTTGTATATAGAGTACTTTATTGTTCTCCTGGGAAAACCACTTATCTCCAATAAAGCCACTGGTGAATTAAGAGAGGTTAAAAAAAAAAAAAATAACACAGCAAATGTGCTGTCTAAATTGACACTACGGTAGATATGTGATAAAGTCCCCTAAAAGATGCCCCTATGGAAGATAAAACACAACGAAGCGCCCTCTAGGAGGCCCGTAAAGATACAAATATACAGTCCATGCACCTACAGTCAATGCTAGCCACCTGCGACGGCACCCACCTGTCACTGAAAGCAGCCATGCCCTTAATTATGCAGAACTTTAAGCCTCAATATATTTTAACACTTCCCCAAGACACAACATCATGAAATTACTATTGTTTAAGAACTACAATATATCTTATATAACCCAAATCAAACCAAATTAAAGGTTTCCTGTTGTCCTCGGGTCAAATTTGACACATTTTCAAAAAGCTTCTATATCAGAAATTGGGGTTTTTATTTCCACCAATAATAACAATGAAAATAATAACTTGGATGGTTCCCTACAACGCTCTTCACAAGTAAAATAAATAATTTCACTACTTTCATTTAATTTTTAAATTTTTCAATTTCATTGCGTTTAAAAAAAAAAAAGAATGTTGTAAAAAGTGACACAAATGTTGGGAAAAGATTAAAAAAACAGCCTTGTTAACTGTATGAAGAGTATTGGGATCAATATGGAGACATATCAGACATATCAGTGGACCTTTTCAGGTCTCTGCTCTCTCCAACAAAAACGTTAAATTAGTTTTTTAGAAATAGTGTCAAAAACTTGGAAAAAGGGGACAAAAACGTTGGAAAAAAGCTTCAAAAACATAGATAAAAGTGACAAAAACATCAGGAAAAGCGACAAACGTGTCGAAAAAGACAACCAAAACCTTGAAAAAAAAGTATAGTCAGTGGTGTTGGGGGCATGAGTGTGTGTGTGTGTGTGTGTGTGTGTGTGTGTGTTGGCAGCATAAGTGATGGATGTGTGTGAGTGTGTTGTAAGTTGCATAGAAAGCTAAAAGATAAATACTAAAGCCAAATAACCATCCAGGGGAGCAGCAGTGTTCTGTCCCACTGTTCATTATTCAGTGTTAATTCAGTTCTTGTGTACAGAAATTAAATGTGAGCAGTTTGATCATCGCTTCATTTCCGTTGTCACAGTATCACACAACTCTATGTGTGACAAAAGACAATTGTGTCAGTTAAAATCACAGCTACACTGAACTAGTGAAGTCTAATGTAGGTGGAATCTGTGCAGCTAAAAACATGTGAGCTAACTTTCTAATACTGACAGAAAGCTAATGCACTGAAGTGGAACTGGATAGCAGAGCTGGATAGCAGCACTGGCACAGTGAGGACTGAAGAGCTTCTGGACCTGTCTGTGTATTTAAAATGCTACAAGTAAAAAGAGAAACCCCTTGCATTGTGGCAAACCGTAATTCAGTCCTGCACACCTCTCACCAAATGATCCCCGTGTGGACAAACTGAAAAATCACTAGAAGGACGTTTTAATAAGTTATGACTCTTTTCTACTCTGCTATTACTGTTCTTTCAAGCTTCATCTGTCTTCATGATGTATCAATGTTAATATTCTGCACACATATATATATTATTATTATTATTCCTCATAGAAAAACAAATCCATCTGTTTGAGAAACTGTGTGTTGATGTCAAGGTTACGTTACAATGATGTGTGAGTGGAAAACAAGTATTAGGTGTAAGTGTAAGGTAAAAAGACCCTGCCAGAGAAGTAGGGCTTTGACCATATGGGTTTTTTTCTCACTGTGGTGAAAAAAGCAACAATATAATAATAATATTAATAAGTATTGTGTGCCACAGAGACGTCCCGGCCTGCAAATTGTATCCTACAGACTATAAATTTTAATATTTTTCAATGAAAATGAGAATAATGATACCAAAAATGATCATCCCTTCCAATATTGTGAGTCATATCGCAATATCAGTCAAAATAATCACAATTTGATACTTTCCTCATATCGTGTAGCCCTAGTGCTGCTGTGAGGAAAAGTGAGAGGGGAAAAGAGAAAGCAAAGACAATGAAAGTGAGTTAAAAGTTGTAAGTGAGTTAAAAGTGAGCAACAAAACAAGAAGCTGCTCAAGACACGGCGGCTTCATCTGTTGTTAATACTGCCGGTAAAGTGAAGCGTGTTACCCGGCGCAAAACCATTTGCTTAATGGGGCGAGGAACTGTATTTGGTAACTTCAACTTGCGTCCTCGTGCCTTTGCCTCAGGTCTTATAAACACATTGATTTCTACCAGCCAATCAGCAAAGATACAGCTACTTCAAAGATATTCACCCCTATGACATCTGACCAATCAGAGTCAGAGTTGCCCGGCGCCTTTCAAACTTCAGTGGTGTTCATGATGTTTGATATCAAACAACTTGTACAACTTTGAAACTAACCATGACAAGTGAGATTCATCATGTCCTGTATGACTAAAACTACCACAAGTGACAGTAAGTCTATATGCCCGATACGCAGAGTATGCCTACTTATGTTATATATATTTTTTTACATATAATGCATTATAACATAGGATAATAGTAATCTATAGTGCATTGGATGTTGCCAAAAGTTTGTGTGACATTTTATAGTGATCCAGTGGGAAACTTTACCCATTCAAGCCATATATAGCAAAATATGTGATTCAGGTCAGATTTATGACCATTTAACAGTATGTATTGTGGCATATATTGCAGTTTAGTTTTTTACTGTGAGCATTTTTACTGCTAAAATACATGGTAGTGCATGTATTCATACATTTTTAGTATGAAAAAACTCCATTTCCAAAACTCCAAAAGTCCATTTATGGACTATCAGACCCCCCTAAAAAGGGTCTACAATTACCACTGATTGTCAATAAAGTAAATAATAAAAATATTATAAGCTTTGCAGAGGGCTGGTCTATATCCACAACGTTCTACTTCAGGGATTGCTCTGGTGACGCCAAAAATTCCACCGGATGTCCCTGCTTTCAACCAGATGTCCGCCACCTTCCGGCCGATATATTAGAACTAGGGTTACCTGGTCCTCAGGTCTCTGCAGGGTAAATCCAGACAGCTAGCTAGACTATCTGTCCAATCTGAGGACTATGGTTACCTGGTCCTCAGATCGCTGCAGGGTAAATCCAGACAGCTAGCTAGACTATCTGTCCAATCTGAGGACTATGGTTACCTGGTCCTCAGATCTCTGCAGGGTAAATCCAGACAGCTAGCTAGACTATCTGTCCAATCTGAGGACTATGGTTACCTGGTCCTCAGATCTCTGCAGGGTAAATCCAGACAGCTAGCTAGACTATCCGTCCAATCGGAGTTATCTGTTGCACAACTAAAACAAGCTTCCTGAGGCTTTGCAGCGGCACTTCTGCTCCGTCACGATTGTGATTGGTTTAAAGAAATACCAATAAACATGAGCATGTATTTCTCCCATCCCGGAATGCTATGTTTGGACTAGACAGACCTTCCTCCACAGTGCTGTGGGGGAAGGTCTGGCTATGCGATACTAGCCGTGGACAGACACCCAGCAGCACAGCGGTCTTACCAGCTGAGCAGAACCAAAAAGTCCTTGGCAGTCTGCTAGCTTGATTGATTGAACCCTATTCCTCATGATGCTATTCACCCTGTAAAAAGCTTCTGGGGCTCTGTTAGTGAACAATGGTCAGAATATCTCACACTGATTTAACCATACTTTTTAAAACCTGTTCCTCCTCTTTCATTGAAATGCAGTAGTAAAAGGTTAAGCTGAGAGATTCCAACCATAGAAATTTGATGTGACACGACTGGATGATCTTTTTTAATTGAAAAAACTCACGACTCTGTCGCTCCTGTTGAGCTGCAAAAACACAGTCTGTGACTGGTGTCTGGTTTTCCTCAAGTTGCTTATGAAATTAACATTAATTAGCAAATACCACAACAGTTAGAAACAAAAAGTCTTTATGTTTTTTATGGCTCTTTGCTAATACATGCAAAGAATACAGATACATTCCTTGTATGTGTAAATGTACTTTGGCAAATACAAAGAATATTATATCATAATTTGTATATGCCAGCTTTGTTAACCGAAGAAATCCAGAGATTTTATTAAGCTGGCTGTTTTACTTATGCGTGTGTGTGTGTGTGTGTGTGTGTGTGTGTGTGTGTGTGTGTGTGTGTGTGCTTATGCATTTCTCCCCTGCTGTGATGCAATCGGATTTATTTATTTGCTCCTTAATTTGTCAAACAAGGTCATACTCCCTGGTGACATTTTATCAAGACTCCTTTAGCCATTGTTTACAGCCCAGCCAGACAGATTTTTTTCACATGACCTTTTACCACCCAAACATTTACAAAGCTGCCGGTGCCCCCCTGCCAGCTAAAACCCAGCATGCCCTCCTTATAAAGTCAATGAATTTCATGCAACAGCCGCTGCGACATCTGACTATCAGGTAGAAAGGCTGTACAGTCCTATACTAATAAACCTTAATCATCTCCCTGAAAAAACATCACAGCAAGGCACTCAAATCCACATGCAGGTATACCAAACATTTCCACATATCCATTCCAGAAACACTAACATCCCATCTGAGACCACATCTCAACCACCTCCCAATAATACACCTGCGCCGACCCACAAAGAGGTGGTATTGTAAAAGCTAACACGCGTGCAGCTGAGATTCAGAACACACATGAACGCACATATTCCTCTCCTAACGCACAAAAACTTTGTTAAGGGGTAAACAGCGTTGATCGCTGGCTCTCTCCTGGGCGTCTCATTGCAGCTAAGTCTCTTCCTCTGTGGGGTCTCAAACTGTCACTGAGGCAGAACTAATGCAGTTAGCCACGGAAGTCTGGCAGACACAACCACCAACGTTATGCTGTTCCGTACCTGTGTGTCCCCCCTCCTTCCGTCCCTCCCCTGTGTGCATCCCATCAATTTCCTTGGCTCTAATGCCTAAGCATGTCTGGAAACAGGACACTGCATTGAAAAGAACATGATTAGAGATTTGTCCTGAGATATGTGTGTGGTGAATTTTAGTTTAGTCACGTCTGCAAGTATTCAGTTGGGATGATTTTTCAAATTTATATGGGAATGCATGAATACAGGCCATATAATGTGTAGTGCACAGACTCTCTAAGGGGCTAAACATAAAAAAGGGCATCTCTTATCTGTGCGGGATTAGGGCAAGGGCTATTTTTTATGCCCTAAGGCCACACAAGAACAGCACTTGAACTAAAAAGAGGAGCACTTGGGCCTATGAAAGAGCACTTTGGGGGTACTTAGCCTGACCAAGCCAGGTGCTCCTCTGCCACCTCTTAGCCACCTGGTGTGAAGGCAAAGCATGACAGTGTCACATGAGGGTACACACATCATGCCTAATAAATGAAGGTTTTTAAAACAGGCACTTTGTGCAAAAAGGGTGGCAATCCTCCATCCCCTGGGCACTGCTGGACGACACAATCATGCTGAAAGCAATTAGAAAGGCTCCATTAAAAGAGTACTCCAGTGCTGCAGTTTTTCGAAAGTTTGAAAGACTCACAGTAAACACATGGCATGAACATGTCACTTTATGAGTTTTTATTTTTTATTTTTAATAATATGAGTTCCCCCAGCCTGCCTATGGTCCCCCAGTGGCTAAAAATGGCAATAGGTGTAAGCCAATCCCTGGGTATCCTGCTCTGCCTTTGAGAAAATGAAAGCTCAAAAGGGCCGATCTAGAATCTTGCTCCTTATGACGTCATAAGGGGCAAGGTTACCTCCCCTTTACTCTGCTTTGGCCCACCCATGAGAAAGAGACATCATGGCTTTCAAATGAGCAAAGCTCTCACTCTCAAACACCATTAATGGGAATTTGTGTTTACAGTCTGGCAATCTGTTCTGCTTGAGACATAAGTATTTATCCTTGGTGCACTTCCGTAGAGCAAGCATACAAATCACTTTGGACGTTTAATTAATGACTTGTACTATGTGAGGCAAAATGAGTGTTTCCACACTCTATTAACATGCATGATAAATATGCCTTGTCGGAGTACTGCTGAAGACAGTTCACATTGAATATCATCTAATGGTGCCATTGTGGTAGACGACGTGCATCCATAGTAGGATAATGCCTAATGTTACAGCAAATTAAACAAAAGAAAAGAAAGAAAGAAAGAAAGAAAGAAAGAAAGAAAGAAAGAAAGAAAGAAAGAAAGAAAGAAAGAAAGAAAGAAAGAAAGAAAGAAAGAAATGTGTCTTATTGTTGTACTTGGTACCTCATTCAATGTCAAGCAACACAAAAGCAAGCAAACAAGCTGGCAGGATAACTATGTATTTTCTGGGCTGGGAATTTCAAAGATACAATCAATACATGAATTCAAAATGCACTCTATGTAAGAGTGTGCCAATAACAATAACTGCCCTCTGTTATCTGCGTTCACATGTCTCTTCAAACTAAGAAAGCATTGGGCCAAATGCAGAGAACAAAGACACACATTTTAGCACATCAATGTGCTGCCTAGAGCAGTCTATTACAGAAGAGCAATAAGGAGAAAACCAATAGCCTGATTTTGAAAAGGTAGAATGTGTCTATCCAGGTAGTTGACAGTGCTAATAATCTAAGAAAAGAGCATTGAGTGAAGTGTCTATCATTACGTTGGCACACAGAAGAAGGGCCTTGCTTGGCTATCCTCACTGGCATCGGCCATTGAAGACATTATTAAGATGAATCACTGTCATTGTCGTTTAATGGACAGGTGACCCATGTAACATGTGTGTACCTGTGTGTGTGTGTGTGTGTGTAAAAGGTTGTGTGTGTGTAAAAGGGTGTGTGTCTGTGCGTGTGTCTGTGTGTTTTCTGCTCAGTCCCAAACCATGTTGAAACTTATGAAGGCTCATTGCGGTTCCCATGATTAGCAGAAGTTTCACGGCGATTCACGGAGCTCCATATAACACAAGCATTCTTTCTCTCAAATTAATTAGCTTAAATTAGATGTCAAAATGGTTAATTATTATGATGAATGTTTTATTGCAATAATAGTGAGAGGAATTAGAACAATGTTAAATCGGGGCGCGCACACTCAATGCAGAGATGTCAGAGAGAGTAATGGGTATAATTCATTTAATGGGAACAGAAATACCCACAGATTTTAATAGCAAGGACAGAGAGTGTGAGAGAGAGAGCGAGAGAGAGAGAGAGAGAGAAAGAAAGAAAGAAAGAGAGATGAGGAATAATGAATGCATCCAAAAATGCAACTCATCTCCCTTTGTCGTATGGAGCTAAATGAGGAGAGGCTGGTAGAGTCTCTCAGCTCGCCAGTATTTGCCTTGCTGAACACAGGAGCCCACTTTGAATAGAAATGAAGACAAAGCTATGAATCCATAATAAATTACATGAACGCTTTGACAACAGACATAATAGTAAGAAGTAGTAATGACTGAGCCGTTTCCAAGTCTCACATGTTTCAACATGTAAGCTAAGGGCCTCTTTACCCAACTTTATTCTAATGGAAATGTTTAATCAGGCTAAGTAAGAGAACCCACTGTTGGACATAATACACCTGAACATTTTAGCTGCCAACCCCATCACTCAAAGATTTGGCTGGGCTTTTTTTAAAGAGTCATAACAGAGAGTTGGCATGTTTCATTGTCTCCATTATTAATCATGCACTTTGTTGCGGAGCATTTTAAAATACATGTTGAACCAGTCTTAGATTTTTTAAAATGTGTGTCAATCACAAGTCCAGGTATCCATTGGTTTGATGGATGCTTATGAAATGTGTCTAAATCATGTAATCTATGACAGTAAACATCCAATTTTGAATTGATTTGTGTCAACGTTACATTAATATTACTAATATGTATAGCCTCAAGTGACTTCACTTTGTGCTACAGGTGTATGTGTCTTGAACGTTTATGTGACTGTATGTTTTCCTGTAATGGGGTTATGTCTCATATGGTTTTTTTGTTTCTGTGACAGGCATTGGAAATTAAAATCAATACTACTGCTGTAATGTGTACATTGGGAATTTGTTGTTCAAGTGCCTATTAGGTAGCATCTGTCCCTTGCAATGAGTGGAAGAAAATGAATTGGTGAGGAGAAATTAAATTAATAATCTGTTATCTTACACATTACTCTCACACATGCCCGGAACGCAAACACACACACACACACACACACACACACACACACACACACACACACACACACACGCAGGACCTATACACATGCATTAAATGAAGATATGTCGAAGCGAGGGGGCTGCCATATGGTAGCCCCCTACGGCCCCCTAGACGTTTTCAACACAAATAGCCACAACACAAATGGCTGCCCATTGAAAAAGCCAAACCAAGCAGTTGAGGATTCGGAGCTTGCTCAAGAGCACTTTGGCAGTGCCTACTACTGCCACCTCTCCAGATACAAGTCCACATGCCCTACTTTGTCAGTACCGGCAACCCTCCAGTTCTTAAGCCAAGTCCCCACGGTCTGAGCAACACAAAGGGCTTCATACAAGTTCTTTCACCTTTACCTCTACAGCAGCTACACGAAAGAGTGACACATCTGAAATGAGTTTGTCCAGATGTGTAACTAACTATTGATTATCCCTACATTCATTTTAGGGATACCGCTGGGTTACCAGGAATATCCAGTGAAATAGTGTGGGAAGAGATTTGATGCTTTCTGTCATTTATCACATTGTGGATTAGCTTTAACACACAATATGTAGGTCAGTTATGGCGTTTTTCCACTGATGGTAACAGCTCGCCTCGCCTCGCCTCTACTCGACTCGACGCACTCTGCGTCCGTTTTCCATTGCAGATTGAGTAACGCCTCAGCGTGGCTGGTCACCATAGCTACGCAGCCGGTAACTGTCATGATGTAATTTTCAACGCGACTCACAACAGCACGTTGAAGGTGTTTGTTTTGATTCTCGGTCAGAAGAAAATTAGTTTCAAAAGAAGCTGAAGGATCAAAAATCACTGCTGAAAAAAAAACAGTAGTTTTGGAATTCCGACGGAGTTCAGACGTCGATGTGACGACACAAAAGGGTAAGTTAAGTTTCCTGGTAACGTTAGCTAACATTTGCATGTGTGTCACAGTCAGTATTTACTATACGCTATATAAAGTACATGAACTTTAGCAACCATGATTACACACCAAAATATTTCTGCTGTGTACTGTGTGTGTTTCAGATCCTTCACGCTTTGCAAAATCACCGCCGCAGACGTCTGTTTGGGCGTTCGATGTCCGACTGGTGAAATCTCTGGTTCTGACCTGCTTTGTAAAATGTTTACGAGAGTCATGGAGAGGCTTATGACGATGACTGGGATGCATCTGGGACAGCAGAGCCGGGGGGACACTGTCGCAGGGTGCAGAGGAAGAAGACCGGGATGTACGGGAGGGTTTGATGCGCTACTTGAATAGCTAAATAAAATCTTTTCTTTGATATATTGTCTTGTTTTTTTTAAAGTAACATTGTGCAATATTGGAAACAACATGCAAAATAATAGCCCTTAATATTGAATAGTGAGAATAGAAAAGTGAGAATAGTGCAGAGAGTAGATAATCGGTGTCTGGCTAGATTTGTTTTTTAAATGGCGCGGTTGTTCGTACACACACTCAGCACTCTTGTTTGCTAAAAACGCAGTCATAAGTGACGGTCCTCCGACCAACCAGCAGTCTGCAGCTTTCCACGTTACCTTTTGGTATCACCTCAGCTCGCTTGGAACCTCGACTGAGGTAGTACTAAAAAAAGTACCTGGTAGCAGGTCCCAGGGACTTTTTTTCGTAATGGAAAACCAAAAAAGGCGAGTGGAGTCAAGGCGAGTGGAGTAGATACCACGCAGTGGAAAAACGCCATTAGACATTGGCCAGCCATCACCTTCACCTGATGTTTCATTACATAATCTGCTGCCATCCGCTTTCCCTGATCACATTACACTCAGAAGACGGCAACGTGGTCTCACTTCCACTCGGAAAGTACTTAAAGTCCTAAAAGATGATTGACAATTCTGAAGTCTACCGCCGTCCGATAGTTCAGTTTAGCTCTGGTGTCATGAGGTGTGTGTGTGTGTGTGTGTGTGTGTGTGTGAGTGTGTGTGTGTGGTGCATGGATAGTAGTGAACTGTTAGTGGCATACATTTCAATCAACAATTTGTTTGTTCTAATCCAATTACTGAACAAACCGAGAAATCCAGTGGCAACGAGCTGCTGTGATTAAAAAAGGTTGTGTGCAATATACACTGACATTTACCGCTTGAATGTGGGAATACGTGTAAATAATTCACTATATGGAAATGTTGCAGGATGATATAGTGTGTGGTCCTAAATATTATCAAACCATGCACATTTTATGTATAGTGAGCCTCGGCTTCGGTTGTAAAAAATAAATCACTTAATTCAATTGCAATGAAATCTTTAATTATGTTTGCAATTTACTAATGCAATTACTTCATTCAATGACCTCTTTTAGAGCTCATGGCTGCAACGGTGTTTTTCTTCTTAAACCAGCAATAAGACAACTTTAAACCAAAATGCCGGCCCTCATCCGATTTGTCTGATCCCAGTCATCCGTGGAAACAAGAGTTCACGCCAGGCCCTCAAATCTCACATATGACAACACCTGTGTTTGGTGTTTGTTCAGAGCAGAGTGCTGAATACAACAGCTCATCGGGGACGGGGGGGGGGGGTGGGTCATGTCAGCACAATCTTGTGCTTGAGCTGCCTGACCTGACTTGTACTCCTTTCCTGGTCCAAATAGGGTCTAAGCTGTCTGGCCTCACCATATGCTGGCTAACAACACCTCTGGCATCAAGGTCCCACTCAACCCTGCCTCTGAATCCAGACCTGCAGACATCAAGGTTATGACTTAGAAATTCAGTACATAGCACCTGCTTGCAATGGGCATCACATACTGTGTCTCATATATTTTGAGGCAGAATGGCAGTGATTGGCAGTCCTAGATGAAAATACTTACACTCTTTTCACAGATACAGTGTGTGGTCTTTAATGACATGAAGGTTTCTGCTCTACAGCCACATCACCAGGCCCCTTTGTTACATAACGATAGGTGAAAAATGAAAATGCGTGGCAGTAAGATGTTAGTCCGCCACAATATGCCAGGACACTCTCAGTGCTCCGTGTCAATTCTACAAGTCTCTGGAGTTCAACTAAAAGGATGAACACCAATTTCTTTTCACCAATTTTTGACTGACACATCAGTGTAAAATACCTACAGCTGTAGAATAGTTTGATTTTTTTCCTCCCAATACCAATACAATACCCATGTTTCAGAACTGACAAAAAACAATGTCGTTTACAAATCAAAACCATTTGTATTACAATTTTTTTTGGCAGTTTCTCGATTTATTCTGAGCAGCACAACACTTCCTTTGTCCTGGAAAGGCTGTCACTCACTAAAAAACATGTATCCTGTCCATCAAAAGTAAGCGACTTCATCAATGCGTGTGTCACCGCCGCCAATGTGGCATATGCACCTTCATCGTTGCTTAAATCATTCCAGTCCAATCTCTCAGGAAGACTTTTAAGACTGTTATTAAATTGTCTTTTGTTATGTCATTATCATTGAAACTTACATGCAGTAACTCAATAATACAGTCAAAAAACAGCCAACTGACTAAACTGCTGTCATACACACATTGGGTGTGTTTAGGTTCTACCAACAATCACCTTTGGGTATGATCCCTTTTCATAGTGAGCGCTATTACATTTACCAGTAATGTAAAACAGAAATAACAATAAATGTGTTAAATAATAAATGTCTTGATGCAACAAATGGATTCAGAAATGATTATATGTAGTAATTTACACACAGAAAAACACACTTTTAGCATGTTGCAACCCTCCCATATAAATAAATATGGGGTTTGTGCAGTTCTTTGTGCATAAATGTATAATGTATAAAAAGAAATGTTTACAATATTAAAAAAAATATATACATAATAAAGCAGGTTGAGGGCCTATATAAATACTTTGATATCAAAACTCTTAATGCACAAAAAACTGCACAAAGCCCATATTCATTCACAGGGTAGGTTTGCAACACGCTAAAAGTGTGTATTTCTGTGTGAAATTGCTACACATGATCATTCTGCCAATGTTCACCTTTGGGTATGATCCCTTCTCACAGTGAGCGCCTTTACATTTACCAGTAATGTAAAACAGAAATGACAATAAATGTGTTAAATAATAAATGTCTTGATACAACAAATGTATTTAGAAATGATTATGTGTAGTAATTTACACACACAAATACACACTTTTAGCATTTTGCAACCTCCCCTATATTATATATAAATATATATATATGGTGACCTCCTCACAGGCAGCATGAAGGCTCTGTGTCCACCAACCCTGATCAAACCGACACAAATAGCTTTGTGTTCTGTTTGAGAGGCTTGTTGTCCCTCTCTGATGTCTGTCTGCTCCATGTCCTGTAACTGTGGTGCCTACAGTGTGCAAAATGAATGTAATTTACACCACAGCTTCTCCCTCTGTGGTGTACATGTGTTTGAGAAATGAAAGCTGAGGAGTTGCACCTGCACACTACACTGAACAACACGTGCTGAGATGCACTAAACTTGTGGATGAACATGTTACTAACGGTTATGGCTATCAGTTCTTGTGGCATTATGGCGATGAAAGGTTACTGAAAAAATGAAACATTTTTATGTTTGAAAGGTTATGATGGGTGAGTGCAAATAAATAGTATATTTTGCAAGAAAAAAAACTGTGGATTTGAGAATTGCACAAAGCAACTATGTAAAACTGTCATGATTTTGTCATGCCTACACCACTTTATTAAATTTAACAAAAGTTTCCTTGTGTGCAAAGTTGTCTACACAACACAAGTTGCCAAATGGAACCTTTGATGGAACCAGATCTGGTTATTGGGAAGGCCATAGCATATCATTTGAATACTCTTGGGTGACTCTCGACTCTCTCTAATACAAATTTCCATTTTATTTGCCACCCACCTGTATAAAGTTTTTACGCCGTAAAACCAACTGAGTTTGTAAGTTAGGTTATCATCTTTCCTGAGATGCTTTAAAAGTCCCATATTGTAAAAATTATATCTAATATATATATACACTACCGTTCAAAAGTTTGGGGTCACCCAAACAATTTTGTGTTTTCCTGAAAAGTCACACTTATTCACCACCATACATTGTGAAATGAATAGAAAATAGAGTCAAGACATTGACAAGGTTAGAAATAATGATTTGTATTTGAAATAAGATTTTTTTTACATCAAACTTTGCTTTCGTCAAAGAATCCTCCATTTGCAGCAATTACAGCATTGCAGACCTTTGGCATTCTAGCTGTTAATTTGTTGAGGTAATCTGGAGAAATTGCACCCCACGCTTCCAGAAGCAGCTCCCACAAGTTGGATTGGTTGGATGGGCACTTCTTGCGTACCATACGGTCAAGCTGCTCCCACAACAGCTCAATGGGGTTCAGATCTGGTGACTGCGCTGGCCACTCCATTACCGATAGAATACCAGCTGCCTGCTTCTGCTCTAAATAGTTCTTGCACAATTTGGAGGTGTGTTTAGGGTCATTGTCCTGTTGTAGGATGAAATTGGCTCCAATCAAGCGCTGTCCACTGGGTATGGCATGGCGTTGCAAAATGGAGTGATAGCCTTCCTTATTCAGAATCCCTTTTACCCTGTACAAATCTCCCACCTTACCAGCACCAAAGCAACCCCAGACCATCATATTACCTCCACCATGCTTAACAGATGGCGTCAGGCATTCTTCCAGCATCTTTTCATTTGTTCTGCGTCTCACAAACGTTCTTCTTTGTGATCCAAACACCTCAAACTTGGATTCATCCGTCCACAACACTTTTTCCAGTCTTCCTCTGTCCAATGTCTGTGTTCTTTTGCCCATCTTAATCTTTTTCTTTTATTGGCCAGTCTCAGATATGGCTTTTTCTTTGCCACTCTACCCTGAAGCCCAGAATCCGCAGCCGCCTCTTCACTGTACATGTTGACACTGGTGTTTTGCGGGTACTATTTAATGAAGATGCCAGTTGGGGACCTGTGAGGCGTCTGTTTCTCAAACTAGAGACTCTAATGTACTTATCTTCTTGCTCAGTTGTGCAACGCGGCCTCCCACTTCTTTTCTACTCTGGTTAGAGCCTGTTTGTGCTGTCCTCTGAAGGGAGTAGTACACACCGTTGTAGGAAATCTTCAATTTCTTAGCAATGTCTCGCATGGAATAGCCTTCATTTCTAAGGACAAGAATAGACTGTCGAGTTTCAGATGAAAGTTCTCTTTTTCTGGCCATTTTGAGCGTTTAATTGACCCCACAAATGTGATGCTCCAGAAACTCAATCTGCTCAAAGGAAGGTCAGTTTTGTAGCTTCTGTAACGACCTAAACTGTTTTCAGATGTGTGAACATGATTGCACAAGGGTTTTCTAATCATCAATTAGCCTTCTGAGCCAATGAGCAAACACATTGTACCATTAGAACACTGGAGTGATAGTTGCTGGAAATGGGCCTCTATACACCTATGTACATATTGCACCAAAAACCAGACATTTGCAGCTAGAATAGTCATTTACCACATTAGCAATGTATAGAGTGTATTTCTTCAAAGTTACTAGTTTAAAGTTATCTTCATTGAAAAGTACAGTGCTTTTCCTTCAAAAATAAGGACATTTCAATGTGACCCCAAACTTTTGAACGTTAGTGTATATATATGTAAAAAAAAAAAAATCCCCCTCTCACCCCTTGTGGGGTGGTATGTGTCATCCTCAAGCTCGGGTCCTCTACCAGAGGCCTGGGACTTTGAGGGTTCTGCGCAGTATCTTAGCTGTTCCTAGAACTGCACTCTTCTGGACAGAGACCTCTGTTGTTTTACCTGGAATCTGCTGGAGCCACTCTCCCAGTTTGGGGGTCACAGCCCCAGCTGGACTAGAGCATATATATATATATATATATATATATATATATATATATATATATATATATATATATATATATATACACAGAACCCATATTCAGCAGTGAATACAGGGATGTTCAGGCAGACCGTGTGAAAAAATAATTATTTCTTTTTAACATTAAAGCATGTTCCGTGACTTTGACACCAGTTCCTTAACAAAACTTTTTTCAAAATCAATTTTATAAAAAAATGAATTACAACATTAGTACACAAATTATTGCATTTAGCTTTCAGCTCCTACTACGTGAGCCCCGTCTCTGAGTTTTTCCTGTCCGTCTCTGCAACGTGTAATATTAGACAGCCAATCAGCAGCATTATTAGATTTGGTAGAAGCATGCTGCATGCTAATTGGCTCGCTGACTCTGATGAGATTTGCTTTGAGATTGGGTATTGAATAACGAGGCATTTTTTGATACATGATACTTTAGAGGCAATCGGTACGTGCTTAAAAAGAATTTCATTCGGTACCAAGCCCTAACTGAAAGCCTCCCAAAATCCAAGGAGGGACTAGTTCATGTGTACAGGATTCCTCGATGGGGTAGTGTATGGTGCTGCCTGCTACTTGTTCCAGCACAGTTCCTATGATAGCCTCACCGTACCCATCAGGAAATCAACAGATTAGAGAAAAATCAACTTCTAGTTCTACTGTGAATATACTGTGCTCCACAGGTCAAACGATTCAGAAAGAAGAAGCTAAATTGAATATATATATATATTGCATATTTTTGTTCCCACAAGGAAATACTTACATAACTTGGTGCTAAAACATGCAATTACTATAACAGAGTCTCTTAGAAAAAGAAATTAGAAAAAAGCACTCAGACACTTAGGATCATATGATATGTAGTGTTCACGTAGAGAGAAAATGTAAGTATGCTGTATCTACTAATGCAACTGTATTGTATAATCTAAGTGGAATGAACAGATGGTTTAATTTAGGTTCCGACAATAGTATGTCCCAGCATATCTAAGGCTCCAGCAAAAGAACATCTCTTAACGTGGTCTTTGAAGTTGTGATCATGATGCACGCTTGTGTGTGTGTGTGTGTGTGTGTGTGTGTGTGTGTGTCAATGAATGTGTGTGATTTGGGCTACATCTTCTCATCTGGTCTTGGCATTATGGAGTCAAGCTTGTTTTCTTTTTTTTCTCCTCCTTTGCCTCGCAAGTTGCTCCCACCATCTGGATCCACGCTTTGAAAACCAGGCCAAGTCTCTCCCACCAGAATGGCATGGAAATATACCCACACATACCCAGCCGTCCTGTCGCTCCCTCTCAAGTCAGCCGCGGACTACAAGCAAAGATAACATGGTTGGTGGGTTGAATGGAATAAGCAGGGATTTTGATGGGTCACTGGAGACGCAGAATGTGGCTTCTTAGGGTTAAGCATTTGAATGTGTTCACCCTATGCAGCCACATCTTAACTTGAAAATGCATTGAGGTGAATTTGTTTGTGGGTGAATGTCTATTTATCCGGGTCAAAACCCTCCAAACAGCAGAGAGCGGTATGCAGAGAGAGCTCAGTTAAACAAGTCAGGCTGGAGGAAGAGACAGGCGGAGCTGAGGAGAGAATGGGTTCAGAGCTCCAGTGACTTGTTTGTGTAGTTAACTTTCTGCTCCCGTCAGCGTGGAGGAACTCCATTGACTCTCTTCTGTCGGAGGCCAGGGCCATTTGCATAACCTATTCCCCTCTCTCACTGCCAGTCGCCTCAGTCTCTGTTTACTCTGTGCGACCGGGGCCATGTTGGATCGCTCCACTGCTGTGCCGTGTCGATTTTCCCTGTCCGTGGCTGGGCTTTAATTGCCTTGGTTTTATGCTGGGTCAGGCTGTGTGCGGTACACACTTCTTAGTAGGCCTCATTGTGACAATGACCTTTAAATTGGTCTTTCTTTAACTCTCTCTTTTTAACTCACAGAAACACACAGACAGACAGTCACACACACACACAGGCGCAGGCAGACACTGTCACACACACACACACACACACACACACACACACAAACACAAACAGTGCTCACATAGCCTTGGTTTTGTTGACTTTTCTCATTTCTGTTTACTGGGAACTTGCATCTTTCTTTCAAATAGAGACCCATGAAAACAAGCTTTGTATTCAAAAGTGCAAATGCACTACTGCTAAAAAATGAAAAGGGACTAGCAAAATGTTTCACAGTTGACTCTGTATATATGTGCAACCACATGTACAGACTGCTGAGGTTAGGTTAATTAGGACAGAAGCATAATGATAAAATAATAAGACACAGATTGAGACTGCATGATGTTATTATTGAGTCCCAACAATGTTTTTGAGAGCATTTCAGGGAACATCTGGTGGAAATTGGATTAGATTTTTGAAGGTAATAAGCAGTCTCACAGAGTGTCCATGAGAAGGAAGGTAGCTAATTGTCTATATATGACACACCAGCTGTCAATTAAAAATATTCTGTTCCACCACACGTTTAGACATACACAAAAACAACAGCATGTGATAAAAAAACTACAAAGTTTGCAAGTTTGCTAAAAAATTGACGTCGTTAAAATGGGTTTGCGTTAACGCCGTTAATAACGCGTTTAACTGACAGCACTAATTAATTGTTTATTTTTGTGTCTGGCCCCTTACACGGCCCATCCATTATAGGATTATTCAGACTCATTTTAACTTAACAATTTTCTAGTGCAGACTTGAACAAAATATATACACAATACTAACAGATAAATACAGGTAGGGTACTAACATAAAGTTTCAACATAAAACCCTTTCAGACCAAAATAAATTATAGTTGGAATTCTAAGTAACGCCAACAAAACGCAAGCCTTGGGTGATCGTGCACCACCCACACCCCTCCTCCACACAATTGCTAACAAGGAGGATTAAAAAAAACTAGAAGTAATTATCTTGTCACTTGTCGTAAAAAGGATCACTCGAGCAAAAGTGGCCGGACTACACCATTTTAAAATCACAGCTATACTGAAAAATAGAGAGAAAGTTTTTTTGGAAACTGACAGGCTTAATAAGGTTTGTACCAACTCCTGGCTTAACTGTAATGAACGTCCATTAATATATAATAGTTGCGCACTATAGCTTTAACACTCATGTTGGGTGAAATTTGACCTGCTTTCAGTTTTTTTATCACAAAAAATGGGCCTTCGAAATAAGCGCTGAAAATTTCAACATTAGAAATATCAAATAACTTTGGGGAAAAAAAACATTAAAAAAAGCACCTACAATATTGAAAAAGTGACAAAAATGATGGAAAAAGCAATAATAATGTTGCAAAAACAAAGGTTATGAGAAGTTAACTTTGACTTTTGCTTTCACACATTACACAAGCAATGTTCTTCTGGGTCAATGTCCAGTGTTGGTTTGACCCATCCATCCACTCCAAACTCTTCCCTGTTGTCTTCTGTTGCTCTACATACTACCACCTGACTTCATCCTTAGAGGCAGCCATGAGCGTCCTGGCTCACGATTACATGATACATTCATATACTGTATGAATCATGCAAATAATACTGTATGAATAGTGCATTACTGTACTTTGTGTAGGTTGACCAGTGACTGGGAACTGAAAACTAACTATTATAAAGGAATCAGTGACTGCAGGAGTCATTTAGGACACAGCAGTGGTATGAGTGGTATGAACGAATGCAATAAATGTAATTACAGTAAACATATTACTGTGCAGCACATCTCCAGCTGCTCCAGCTGCATGGGACATATCTGTGTACTTAATATCCTCTGTAATTGTCTATAGGGGACAACTTTTACAGTATATTTCTGCTCTTGGAGACGAGAAAAGCCATGTCCCCTCCACGGTCACATATTTGTTTCCCTTAATCCGCTATGAATCATAGCAGCTGCTACACAGCTCTCTATGGATGGAGAGTTGCTGTCAATACCCCAACTGGTGACGTCACAGCAGGTGTTTTTACCTCTGACACATGATGCAAAAAAAGTGGCTGACATCGCTTGTGGGGTTTCCATTGGTTTAATCCAGTATGTTGCTAAGTTTCAGCCAACAGAGAGCAGTGGGTGCCCTGATGGTGACTCACTGTGGATTTGTCCTTGCCTGAAGAGCTGAACGGAGGCTGCATCTTTTAAATCTTAATTCTAGTGACAAACAGTCGTCCAATCATAACAAGTCTTGTGGACCGCTGGGAAGCTGCAATAGTACAAGGTCAGCTCTAATGGTCAGTGAGAATTATAGAGCCACAGTGTTCCCCACATAATTACACTCAATTTGTGGCGGCAGCTGACTGGCGGACGGATAAATAATGCCGTATATAAGCTGTATTCTGCATGCTTTCTAATAACTTACTTCAACACTTTTTAAAAAAAAGGCAACAGGGCACAATAGGATGTACTGCATTATTGAAAAGTCTGTCTTATGGTATAATGCTAAACAAATACAAAATAAAACCATACAAATAGTGTAGTCTCGCTTCCCGGTCCTATCTCCGCTGCACTAGGTCTGGCTACACCACACATACTGTACATTCCAGGATAGGAGGAAAGAAACACTCTGGGTTTTAAGCATTTCTTTAAACCAATCACAATCGTCTTGGGCAGCGCTAAGCTCGGGACGCAGCAACGGGGCTCTGCAAAATAGTCTCGAAAAGGAACTTGTTTAATGACCCAAAAAAGAAAACATCACACACAACACGGTAACGTGAGCTATTAAAATAAGCTGGATACATGGTTAATTAAATGCTTACCAGTGTATTGCCTTGTGTGTTTGGGCCATAGTAAATCCCCGCCAATCGGTCCCAAAACATCCCAGTTAGAGATTACATGTCGTAAACATATTTTTTCTTAATCTTAACAATCCTTCCCCAAAAGAACCGAGGAGGTCTGCTTTGTTGCACGATCCAAATTTTCTTCAAAACCATTTTCAGCGTGTAGCATGCTAGCTCACAGATTGTTGATGTTTCCCAAAACCAACGGAGTATTGCAAGGCAAGGGACATCCGATGGACGAAAAGGCGATTATCCAGTTAATGAACTGACCTTGATCCAGACTAGGATAACAATAAGGTTCCAATCATAAAGCCTTACACTACAACAGTGGAGCAACATGACAAATCTAAGTATTTGGGCAACACGCGCACTCGCGAACTTTGGTCCCACATAACATGAACTTATACAGAATATAAAATGTAATAAAACATACACTTTTACATTTATACCTGGGCGGCCAGCCCAAGTACAGTCTACGTGTGGGAAACACTGAGCAATGGTGTGAAGGTTGGTCTGGGGATAAACAATGAAGAGGCATGTTTTAGGTCCGAGGTGTATTCAGAAAAAAACGTCTGCATGTCCTGATGTGAAACACGTTAGTAATGGCTTGGAAAAAACATGGCTGACTTCTGGTGAAACTGGCATGTTTTGCCAAATACATCGCACTGGCACAGGTAGGATCTCCACTGAGTACCATCGAGTTTAGTCGCTCAGCCAACAAGATCAAAGAGGCAAACTGCTGGAATGGATCCAGGATGCTACATTAATGAAGCATCACATTCCTTTTCATTGTTTTCTCTGCATCTGTGTGCCCAGTTACATGTGCTCTTATTATTCTTGACAGTAAAGTGAGTATGCCAAAACTACTTATTAGAGGATAAAAAAAAAGAAATGAATTAAAATGTATGCTGTGTATTTGGAACGCCCTAAAATGTCCTTCTGGCTTTTGTAAATGCTTACCCTGTTAAAAGAAGTAGTAAGGAAAAACGCTAATTTGCTTCCTTGCTGACTGTTAGATGAATCCACTGACTCATACATGTACTATATATGAAGCGTTAGCCAGCAGGTGGTTGTTGAGCCTTGTAGAACGACTAGTAACAGGGGCAGAAGGGCGACTCAACGGACCGCTTGGACCTGCAGGATAAGGATCAGCCGAGCTAGCGGTGCCGCTAATTAGAATTGCAAGCTATTACAAGAAGTTTTTATTATGCGACCATACTTCTTTAGACATTTTGAAAAAGCTGGTGGAAGTCAGAGAGTGACAGGTTACATATTATCATGAATTAATGAATTTGAGGGGATAATATTTGTTAATAAAACTGTAAAATAAAAAATTAAAAACGGGATGTATGGAGAACTGGGCACTGGGCTAAAAGACGATGCCTCTTTCATTCCAAAAAAACTGGCCACATCTGCTGAAAATGTTGCCAAAAGGCCCATAGGGCACAGAGCATGTGTACTTGAAACCAACTTTCATTTCATTGACAAATGAAACCAACTCAGAAGTGCAAAAAACTGCAGGTCTTTGAATGGCTTTGAAGTCACTTGAAAGTGGCTCCAAAAGGGAGTCAATCGTCATAGATCGCTATGGTAAAAGGCCCAACTTTACAGAAGAACTACAAATTTGCAGGTCTGCGTGAGGTGGTTGAGGGTAGGCATTAATCCTTGAATGTTTAAGGTTAGATGGTTAGGGCTTATTGACCTCGAATGATTTAGGATAGGTTGTCGAGCAGTGAGTCTCGTGATCATCTAGATATGACCGCCAGTTGAAGGCATGCGTGTCCAAGACTTCTGTTGGCTGAGCCACCAGACTTCCTGTTAAGTCCCCGCACACATAAATGGGATAAAATGATTTAGTCACACAGCTTTTCTACAATTTTTAAATCTTCTAGTGGGTTATGATGTTCATATAAATGTATTCAGCCGCTTGTGTTCTGATGATTGAGGCAGTGTACATAATGCTGCTACTTGCAATACCTAATGAGACCACAATGCAAAAACCGCCCAACAGCCCACCTCCATTACGGGGAGCTGCTACTGACGTCTTCGCCTGTCTCTGTGACCCTAACCTTGCAAGTTGTAGCGATCCCCAACATGTCAAACCTTTAAGTGCAATACACAGTTGATAAATCAGATTATTAAGATAACCTAGCTACTAATTGCACGTTGAGTATTCTGCATGTCACACAGGAAAGGAGTAAGTTGGATTTTCTAATGGATTCAAGTTCAATATCCTGAGTGAAAGATTCGGGTTATTCTCATTCATGGCCCAAATGTATTCAGAATGACTTTTCCTTACTTTAAAGCTTTTTACATATGGCTTTCCTAATGTTGGCACTGTGATATAGCCTTATTTTAAATTGGTTTTCCTTTGATATCTGATATAATGATAAGTGTAAGAAGGCAGGTAAGAGAATGAGCAGCAGCATTCAGGCCCAAGTGGGCTATAATTGCTGTGTAAATGGACAGGACAGACAGCTTATCTAGCTCTCTAATGGAGTGGATACAAAGAAAAACAAATGTGTTTCTTTTAGAAAGGACATGATGATGAAAATATGGGTAAATAGATGTATGGGGTGGTAACTTGTATCTGTTTACAGCTCAAGTAGAGTCAGTTTATGTTAGATCCAGATAAAGTAGAAAGGGACATGAATAATGGATGAGGTGGATGAAGCAGGGGTGGAAGAACAGATAGATTCAGGATGGGGAATAAAAAGATTAATGAATTCCAAGTGTACATCACAATTAAGTATAAGCAGAGATAAGATACTTTTTAAATGACCAAAGGTTGTATTTAAATAAACTTAAATAGACTCAACATGAGCATACATATATAAGACTTGTTAACATCAATGGATTGGATTAGTAGATACAATGAAAAATTCAAGAACGCAAGCGTACTAAAAATAATAAATACATGCATTCCTGTTTTCTTTATTATAATTCTATGAATACTTTAGACTACCTTTAGCCTAAAGGTCGGGACAATCACTCCACTGTAAGAGCTGTCAGTGCTAAGAGTCTGTCATAAATAAAGAGGGTTCACAGTATCCCTACATGACTCCTGGGTATTATAAAGCTACAACAACATGTGTTCCTGGAATTAGGCCTATGTATCTGCCAGCTTATGGAATCAGAGCTTTAGTTGTGAGGATATTCATGCATTTTGGCATACATCTGTTTGGTTGTCAGTGCAATAACACTTTACAATTTATCTTTGTTGTCTTGTGAAAACTAAATTAACACCGGTGGTAATGTATTCCCCTATACATTACAGAACATTTTGATTCAGTATCTATGTACCCATATCATACACAAATCCTTTACCTAAAGAATATCATATATCATATTGGGGTATATAGATACACTTGTATGCACCAATTTAAGGTGGAAATACCTTTATTTAGCCTATGTGAAGAAGAAAAACACAGATGACAATTATAAATATATCAAAAATATAATGGAAAGTATGTTGATGTGAGTCGTTGGGCATTTTTAAGTTGGTATATGGAAATCCTGGAGCTTTCTTAGTGAGTGTACTGCATGTACCTGCGTATCATGTAAACTACTGGCTAATGAACCGTAGCTGCCACTGTAACGACCGTCACCGTAACGTCACAAAACTCATAAAAACATAAACATGCATTTCGTCACTACACTCCCATTCTGAGCTCTCTCAGAGTGGATGCTGAGTCAAGTGTGATGTCTAGTGGTAGAATTTGGTATACCGGTTTTGTCCTGTGTTTGATTTCATATCAAACCGGTTTCAAGTTTTTTTACACCAGCCTATTCAATTCCAATTTGTTCTTTAGTTTGACTCAATCATTCCTTAATGTTCTCTTTCAAACACTTACAATGTGACCTGATCTGTCCTAATTAGCTATGCAAACAGAATGATTCACTCCCATTCAACTGTTGAGGGAGGTAGAGTGCTTTTCATAAGTGAGCTTATGTAGCCAACAAAAGTCCATTAATCAATGAATTGTGTGCGGCATTTCAAACTCATCAATAACTACAGCAGCTCAAAAATCATCTATCTTAATTACAGCCTCAAGTGTACAACACCAAACACACCAATTCCGCCAAAACCAAACCAATACAAATGTTTTGTCTGGCTCCATTTAAAACAGTTGACTCCTGCAGAGGCTGAATGAGTGCTATCTGCTGGGTAACTTTGTCAACATCATAATCATCTTTGATTGGTGTTTTTTCGTCGCAGTAGAGAACACAACAGATGCTGCCTCATTACCCATACACAGTCTTGTCTAAATTCACACACTTGCAAGGATGTGCGCAGGAAGGGGGCGTAACGCATAATGTGTTGCATTGGATTTCAAATTATATATTTTATTGTTTTTTTTGTGTAAAACCTAGTTGCCGTGAGGATTTCAATGAACCTAAAATAAACATGCACTTCTTATAAATGTTCAGCAACATATTTACGCATTACTGTACATGTGCAGTAGCAGGGCTCAATGCTTTCTTTTTGAAGTGGTTGGCTACCCTGCATCAGCTTTTGCTTGCCAAAATCGACAATATGTATATATATACAATATACATGTTTTAATGGCGACCATATTGTCTATATTTTGAGCAATTCATTTCTTGTGTAACTGTAGTTCAAGTTCAAGTTCAAGACCTTTATTTGTCCCGAGGCGCGATTCATTTTGCTGCAGTAGCAAAGAAATTGACACACAGTACATGACAACAAAGACGACAACACACATTTAAATAATGAAACAATGACATAATGGCTTCCAATTATTATTTCCCATCCCTTTCAAATAGGGGTGCAACGCAACACAAAACCCATGGATCAGATCATGGTTTTGAGTCACGGATCAGAAGAATTTTCAGATCAGCACAAAAAAAGAGGGGAATGTAAGGGATTATTAAACCTGTAAACCAGTAAATTGCTGTTAAAAGACAAAAACTGATGAGAAAAGGGTATTTTACAATAACTTTGAATGCACCACAAGGTTTACCAGTTGGAAGTTGCAACGCAACATTTAGTCCCATCTGTTTTGTTTCTCCGACAACAGCAGTGACCATAGTGCTAGTTTGGGTCTTTTAGCTCTTAGCTTTAGCGGCAGACTGTTGGACGTCTAGCTGTGCCTCTACAGGGAAATACAGTCGCACTTTAACATCATCTCTTTCAGCATTTTAACCGTTGTCACCACCCAATGTGAGTCGAGTGAAGATGTGAATTGCACATGCGTCACTTTGCGACAAGTATAATACAAGATGCTAACGAGAGACTTCTGTAATTTTAATACAGTAAAAATGGACCTACTTAATGAAGTTGGTTCACTGTTGGCTACAAGTTAGCATCAAACACAACAAAGGCTGTCAGTTGAATGGCGTTTTGAGCTAACGTTAGCAATCAAACTATCATAGATTGCAAAAAGTTTTGAGGATTTCCATCTTCTGTTATTGTTTGTATTGAGAAGAGTTTATTATTTTATGGATTTCATAAAATTTCAGTATGACCCGTTATGCCGTAAACTGTTTAAATGTGAGCATGGGCGACTCAAATCTGCACTCGACTCACATCAGGTAGTGACAACTATGTTTAATCCAGTTACTACAATAGCTAACGCTAGGCTTTTACCTGCTGCCAAGCGTAATGTGTTATTAGTGTTTACTAGCGTGACATGTACGTCTGTTTCAGAGCATCAGGGAGCAGCGCAGACATTTAAGAGGCACCGCAATGAGGCACCAAAATCCACTTTTCTATTCCACCCGGTATTAGCACCGGATTTTAACATGCTCCGTTAACATGAACAGGAAATTGCATTGCCTGTTGCCGT
The DNA here is from genome assembly GCA_013375575.1 of Percina caprodes. NCBI lineage: Eukaryota > Metazoa > Chordata > Actinopteri > Perciformes > Percidae > Percina > Percina caprodes. The sequence continues at coordinate 2,826,499 of JABXJD010000062.1, forward strand.
GTGTGTTAAGGGGTTGAACTATTGTGTTGCGCTCAAACATAGTGTTGAAAACAATTCAATGATAATGGAGAGCACGGAGACGTATTACACACACACACACACACACACACACACACACACACACGCATGCCCTCCTATCGACAGGAGACGGAAACAGCACACCCAGAGGATAATGGATTAGTATAGATTTAAAAAAGATGCCACTGTTAGTTAAGTGCACGTGTGTGTGTGTCCTGTATCAAGCACAGCACAGCTCCTCTGTTAGATACAAAAAAACAAAACATTTTCATTATAAAGAAACCGCGTCACTTGAGATGAGACGGGGGAGGGAAGTGTTTTTGTAGAGAGAATAACTGTATTGCTTCAACAGTACACACCTTTTCTTGTCATTCTACAGAAATTAATGGCCAAAATATCCCACACATGCATACAAATCACACCTCCCAAGTACCCAAACACAAAGGAGTCCACACAATAACACATACACACCATTAGATTCACTGTGTCTCAGCAGGAAAACATATCTAAATGTAGGCGTACTTTGCACTACAAAATTCCATCTGAGCTCAGATCTTCTTTTTGATGGACATAGAATATTTTACAGTAAATGAGACAATTTGTGGCATCCAGCATGGATTGTTTTAATAAGTGCTTCGGGCTATGAATACTTCCAGAGGATCCCAGCCCTGGACCGTCAGACTGTAGGAGTGTGTGCCCCCACTAAATGCAGGCTGTTGGGGATTTTAATAACAGATCAATAATGCATGTAGTAAAGATTACTGTGGTGCAAACTGGAAAAGCCAATTAGATTCTACTTAACATCATTTTTCTTTCCGTTTGTATTTCACTCTGTGATTCTTTAAAAGTGTTGTTGTTTGCTGGTAAACTGTGTGTACTTTCCCCCTGCTGCCTCTTGTTAACAGGTGCGGGAGTTGGAAACTTTTGAATGGGGGGGCCATGATTCAAATAAGGGGGGGGGTACATTTGTTAAATGTGTAAAGACTCAACATTAAAGCCCAGCATCTTGGCAATAATAGACTACATTGCTTATGCATTATCCTGTTTAAATAGGCTACAGTCTATGGTCGGCACACAGAATGACTGTGGGCAGAGACTATTCATTTTTTTACTTGATTTATGTCAAAATAACAACTGAAATGATGTACGTGTTTATTTGCACGTAGAGCGGGGAAGTAATTTAGAGACACATTCTACAGACAGGTGAACACACATGCACCTCGAGCTGTCCACTTGCGATTGGATCACTCAGATTTTAATACCAGGTCAGAAAAGGCTCTTTGGCCCACTTTTGTCTTCTCCCAAACCTCTCTGTCATGCATCTTTGCAAAAACTCCCCTCTGCCTCCTCTCTCTTCGAACCAACAGTATGGGAAAACATGGATGAGCAACACCACCCCTCCCAATCTCAGTGACCTGACCATCTGTGCCTGAGAATTCCAGTCTTTAACTTAACCCCCCCTGTCATACTGGTCTCCGCGGCTACCGTGTGTGTGTGTGAGTGTGCGTGGGGCAGGGCTGGTGGGTGTGAGGGGGAGGACGGGCCGTGGGGTAAGCGCCACTCAAAGCTGTCGTAAACACCACTAATGCATCGCTAAACTTGGGGTTATCTCAAATGCTTCCGTGCGTACTTGTGTGTGTGTGTGTGTCACACACACACACACACACTCAGTCAACTAATCCCTCTTAAACCTACATTTTATCGCTTACCACACCATTAGCTCAGCTGTGGCATTCTGCCTGGAGATCAAAACAGAGGGACTACAAGGCTCTGTGCTATTTCTTTGTTGCTCTGTGTATAGAACCCACATTTCTCTGGGCCTAGAGAGAGATGAAAAGAAGTATGTCCTTCTCAGCTGGGAAACAATGTAATGTTAACTGCAACCAGCCTGTATTTTTTTTGTTTTTGTTTTATGTAGCCCAAACTGTAAAACAAGATGTAAATTTAGACACTTTGAACTGCAGCTCTGGGACAGATGTTTCTTTCTTCATTTAAAGTTGAATTTGTCAGCTTTTTCAAAAGTAAACATTAATGCTAACTATTTTTGAACTGTTGACTGTTTTTATTTCACAGGCACACAAAGATATATTGGTGTGATTAATGCTTCGTTGCTTGCTGGTTGTGTAACACAAACACTTCCACACCAAGAAATATTGGATAAAACTGACACACACACACACGCACACACACACACACACACACACACACACACACACACACACACGCACACAGGGGATATGTGATGCTGTCTGCAGAGTGGCGTCAGTGACAGAGAGCAATCTCCTGGGGGGTTGGAGCTGGGGAGCGAGGTGACACTGTAACAGTCTCTGATCAACTCAGAAGCTGCGCAAAAGTGTGTTTGTGTTTGTGTGTTTGTGTGTGTGTGTGTGTGTGTGTGTGTGCTAACCTCACCTGTCACATTCTGTCGTTGCATTTGTTTGTTTGCAGTGCAGGTGCCACTGAGTGTGTAAGTTAGAACACATGTGTGTGTCTTTGTGTGTGTGTGTGTGTGTGTGTGTGTGTGTGTGTGTCTGTGTGTTAGTTACTCAGTTTGCTACAAAATGCTTCAGCTGTGAGTCCAGCCCCTGCTTCCCTCACAGACCTACCCTCCACACATCTCCGAGAGCATCTTTACACTAAGCTTTTGGGGCTCTGTGCATTTTTGGGTTAGTTTGAAGGAAAAAAAAGCAAACAAATTATTCCACAAAATGATTATGAGGAAATTGTTTCTTCAACAGCTGAAGGGTTTTGATTGGGTAATTTCAAATTGATTTCAAGAGAAACGCTGTAATCAGGTTTCTTTGTCACTGGCGCCATTTAAAAACAGCATGACTGGCAATGAACGCTAGTGAAACATGCAGCTTCCTGAATAATGATGTGTTCCTGTGTGAATTGCAGTTTCCATATTTCCCATAAAACTCCTTTGCTTTGTTCTTTTCATAAAGTTATTTTATCGTGACAAAGTCAAGCTAAGCTTGCAGACCAAATGATTCACTAATTAAATGTTCCGAGCTTCTATAATGCATGGTTACAGTTTGTTCCCTCACTGTACAGTCCCATTAATCCCCCAGTAAACAGAAATGGCATCCAAACCTTTGTTTTGTTCTGAGTTGCCCTATTTCCCCAATAAAGTCAATTCTCTGTTTGAACAAAAGTGCCTAAATATGCCAAGACGTAATCACCTGTTCTCAGGGAGACGGTGAAAACATCCGCTTCATGGCGACCTCGGAGTCAGTCTACTTAAGACAGCAAAGATAAACAGTTGGGCGAGGTGAGGAGAGGTTAAAGAAAAATCACAACTACATTCTGCAGGAAACAAAACGGAGAAGCATGAACAAAAAAAATGCAATAAAGTGGAGTTTGCATATTTATGGTGTCAACATCTGATTTGACACTGGGTGTTTTTTTTGTTTTTTTTTCCTCAGACTGTTTGACTCAGCTGTCACGATGAAACCAAGCAACAGCTTTTATATCCGTCCCTTTGTGTTTCTTATATTTATTTTCATTGTTTTATTTAGTTGGCGAAGTGTCTTAATGAGGAATCAACTCTCAACCCCTAAATTTATAAATATGTCTGATGCCACAGTTTGATTTACCGTTTGCACCCATGTGTATAATATTCTTTTTTTTTCCATGCTAAAATAGACTACAATAGAGTCAATGACAAACATTCTGAGCTCTATTAATCTAATACCAAAGACAAATGTTTTTTTTTGTTTTTTAATTTATTACAAGACAAAAACAGGATTACTTTAAGCTTACATGTTGCCAGGGCCAGGGAGAAGTAGAAGGGACACACAGTTATTTTCTCTATAATCTCACAATTGTCAGAGAATAGTAAAAATGCCCGTTATTATTATTGTAATCATTTCTTTCCAACCAACAGTCCAGAACCAAAAGCATATATGAAAATCATCACATTTAAAGCTATGGGCGTAGTTTCTGTCGCCCCAATGAGGAATTCTAAGCAAACTGTGACGCGTCCACATGATACAAGCCACCACCCCTCCGCCACACAGTTGCTAGTAGCCAAGAAGGACACGGAGGATTAAAAACAAAAACATGATGGACTCTTCAGAAGAGGTCATTTTCTTCATTCAAGCTTCTGCGCAGGAAAGTTGCCACAATCTTCTGAATATAGTCATACTGAACGATACAGAGAGAGTTGTGTGGAGCTGAGAGTCTTCATTATCTTTGTAGCAACACATTTGGCAAAGGCTTGATTGTAATGGACGTTCATTAATATCAAAAAGTTAGTCAAGCTTTAAGAGGAACCACCAAATGTTTATCATGCTCACTTGAAAAATGACAATTTTAGTATCGAAGTAGGCGTCAATAACTGTTGGACAAGTCTATATCCTTCACGTTCCACTCCCAGGAATTGCTCCACTGCTGCAGAAAATCCTGCCAGATGCATGTATTTTCCATTTCCTTCCACTTTCTTTGTGTTGGAATTTTAAATTTAGTGGATTTATGAGAACTATTGTTGACTGCTCCTCAGATCTCTGCAGGGGAATTTGTGCTGGGAACCAATCATTGTGGCTGAACACTATCTTTTAAACGACGATCTCTGAGCATTTGACCTCTGAGACAAAGGAAACCACATGTCCCACATGTGGCCTGAGTGCCCTTCTCCAACAAAGAGAACGTGGCTACCATGCAACTGTAACAGCCTAAAAGTCCCACCTCCATGAGAAAACATGGCCGGATTTCTAAAAACTGCAAAAGTTGTAGTTCAGACCTACATGTCACCTTTGCCTTTGTCTTTGTTATAGCTCTAACAATAGGTTTATTGATTAAAGACCTATTGATTGACAATAATTGTGAAGTTAAATAAATACTTTTATACTTTAAAGAGCAGTTGTTTGTGATTATGTGTGTATATGTCTAAGTAACAGCTTGTTGAACAGGTCACTGCTCAAATTTCAGATACCAGATAAATTAATCAAATTAATTAAGATCTTTATTTGCAAAGAGAACACCACCTATACGACTGTTTTCACAATTCAGATAATGGTCAGTTGGTGTTGCCCCATTGTAATTGTTGGTCAATTTGGCAAAGATATGAATACACATATTCATGTTGATAAAACATATTTGAAAAGCTGCCAATAATTGAATATGTACCGTCGTAATGTAACCCTCCTTTTAAAGAGCTTTGGAGGAGGGTCTGGCAAGGCGAGACTAATTTTGGACTAATCAATTAATCAACTAATCATCACAGCTCTACTCAGTACCCAAGCACTCATTCATTTGAGTTTTTAAGAAGGAACCAGGAAATAATAAAGAAGTCATGTAGTGAGTAGACTGTATAAGAGCTCTCCACTGATTGAGAATTGCACTATAACTTTATATAACTTTGTTGGATGCAGGATGGAAAGTTGTTTTAAGACAGCGATCAAAATCGATGCAGCAACCCCAACGATGTTTTTTTGTATTTCATTTTTTTTTTTTCTTCCATGGCATCCTTTCCCTGACTCTGAACAAATTTGTGTCATATATCTTCAGTCATCTAACTTACATATGTTAGCCGCCATCCTTATGAGTTAGAAGTCAGAGCTTGTTGCCAGAAAACAGAACCTCTTAACATTCCTCCCTCTTTTTTAGAGGGAATGATCAAGAATAGATAAAAGGTCAACAGTAGATGCCAAATAGAATTGGTCTACAACATTTGAAAGCTGGGAACCTGAAGATTCATCTGAGATGCAGCTCAGCACTGTGTGTCAGGTCATTGTAGTCATACATAGAAAAATAGAAAAATAAATTCTGAAAGTGTGCAAGAACATTACGATGGCAAGTATACGATGGTCATTCCCTTTCTCGTTCATGTCTTGTAAGTTGTTGCAGCAATTTTAGGGTTGATTCCATACCACTCCTATGCATGTATGTTAGCTTAGCTTAGCATAATGACTAAACAAGAGAAACACCTAGCCTGGCGTTGTCCAAAGGTAAAGGAAACAAAAAAACATCCATAATGCTTACTAATTCTCACAATATAACTGTGTAACATATGTGGTTTCTTTTAAAGGGATTATGTGCTGCACTATTTTTTAGTAGAAGTCACTTCTGGAATCTGGTCTTCAACGTGAGGTTGCCAGGCAACCAGTGAAGACATCAGGACTTGACCGTGCCCGGTCAAGAAATAGTTTGGCATTAAATACTGTATATGAGAATGGTATCACTCCTCTAATCGCTTCTAATTCTGGGCAAATGAGCCAACAAGCTCCCAACATATCAAACTATTGCTTCAAAGCTAAAAGGAAGCAAACCAAACTGAAACAGCTTGTAGAAATAGTAAAGAACAAGGGGGCATTGTGATAGCCTTGTGTTCATCTTATTGGTCTTGTGTTCGGTGCATTGGGAGACACCACAGAGCATGTGCACATGGATGGGCCATTATGACGTGAAAAACCTCCCTCATTGCTAATAATTCAAAGGTTTGTACGAGTTGTACCAACACATTGCAGCTCCCAAATCTGAGCTTTCCTCTGTGGTGACCAGTGGGACCAGCTGGCCATTAACGTCCCACAAAATCCATATATCAGTGGCTTTACCAGAACCGACAGATTGATTCTTGCATCGCGTTCAATTGGCAAAAGGAAAAGGTCATGGTTTTTAAGACATTAAAACACTGGCATGAGGGATGTTGTGACATGCAGTACTACAGGGAATGAAGGTGATTTAAAGCCAAATGTGCATCCCTTAATGTCAACATGGCTCACACATGTAACATCTGATTTTATTATCGGATTTAGAATTTAGAATCTGCTGCAGTATAGAGCTAAGGCATTGTATCTGAGAGCTTACTCTACAGAGGATTACTATCCCAGAATCCTACAAGCTTTGGGTATAACTTATTGTCAGTGTAGAATGTGTATTCGTGTGAATGTGTATTTTTCTCCCTCGGGGACTACCAGCGGAGGAGTCTGCTATTGGACAGATAATGTTATCCTTTGAATTCACCCTTTTATGTTTGTATATGCTTTATCTGCAGTATTCAAGACCTGCTAACCTGATTCTTGATTGGTCTAGGCTTGGTCAGGTGTATACATGAATATGGGCTTTAAAACTAGAGGTTCTAAATGTCATTATTCAGTGTTGGCCCTACTTTTTAAAAGAAATATTACAGATCCAAGGGACGCCCGTCGTACCCTAGCTTCAAAGTACATTTAAAAGACAACTACTGACATAGCTTTTGGATTGAGTGGTTGTTTTGTAAACAGCACCGTTAAAAATATAAGTTAGATTTGGTGAATTTTATTTTTTTAAATGCTGAGTGTTGAGTTTCAATAGCATTTTCAAAACATATCACTTCTGTATGTGTGACTGCTTGTGCAATCCTCAGTTCATTTTTTGGTCTCTCCATGTTCTCTGAGAGAAGACCTCTGATATTCCATTTCCCTGGGAGAATCTTATGTGTTGTTCCAGACACCACGCCAGCCCGTACATACTTTAATACCCAGAGGAATCTTCAGTGGTAGGAAGAAACAAGGATCTACAATTGTGTTGCACATCTGAACTGTGTGTGCACATTTGTGTGTATGTGAGAGAGAGAGAGAGAGATACATAGACAGCAAGGTAGAGAGAGCCAAAGAATGATTGAGAGAGAGGATGAAGAGAACAAGAGAGGTGAAGATGTACTCCTCTGTGCAAAAGAGAATCACTCTTGCTTAGTGACTTTATTAGTAAACCGTTATAGGCAGAGGGAGAAAGAGGGAAGAGAGGAGGGGTGGAGGTGAATTATGCTTAATGGGGTTACCAGTCAATTTTAAGATGTGGCTGGAATAAGATACACTGGCATGTCAGTTGAGCTAACAGTAGGAGTGTACATAAGCTTGGGTGGAAGGCAGAAACAATATATTATGTTGATATACTGTATATATTGGTTGGCTTTTGGCATGACATCAGACTAACTAAGAAAGGCTGCTCCAAGCGGGGAAAGAGAATCATTCATCCTGTCTACCTTTGGACTGGCAGATGATGGTTCTCCCATATAAAAAAAAAAAATGGATTGGATGTTCCACCAATACAATAAAAGCTGTGAATGCTAAGCCTTTCTCAGCAAGCCTGTTGAAACTGGAAAGGAGACTCAAACTGGTCGTTCATTCCTGGTCGTAGGAGTCATATCCAGTCTACATTGCACACATAAGAAAGGTTGTACCTTTATACCAGTTCCGTTGGTGATTTTCAGACTCTCTAGACTAAATCTATTCTCTATATCTAACTATTAACAGTGTCCAATGTGGTAATCTCAGGATTGAATCTGCTTTTTCAAATTGAGTAGTATTAGTATTAGTAGTATTATTGCAATTTTAAACCTTTTTTTCCAACTCCTAATTTTTCCCAATTTCAAACGATGTCCCCAAAAGGAAACTTTGAAACATCTGTTTTATCTAAAAATATACATTTCTCTGTTTTTTGTTATCACTTCAATTTTTATTGCTGCATAATGGGATTGCCAAGCAGACAAACTGACCAACACATATATAATAAAAGATCCATACTTGGCGCCTGTGTATCGATGCAGTATTACCACTGAAAATATTGAGATACTATGCTGTATCGATTTTTCCCCCATCCCTAGAGAGTCTGAAAATAATGCTGTGAATTTACCAGTGAAAGTATGTCCTACCTTCACCAATGGTTTTAAGTTCTGGGCAATACATTGCAGACATAAGCAGCTTAAATAACTTCTTTTTGCAGGGCATTTTAGCTTTCTCATACAGTGAAAACACACGGGGTGCGTGAGCGTCACGCATAGCCCGTGACTTGTAGATACGTGCCTGATCACGTGCCTGGCCATTCATACGGGCCGCGTATTTCTCAGCGCCGGTCACAAAGCGATCATTCTCCTCTCGTCTTTCTCCCTCTCCCCGATACAAAGAGTCAGGATAAGTGGGCATAACTGTGGTAATTGTAGCCTATATGTGGCTGTGTGTATGTGTATGTGTGTATGTGTGCGTGACATTCTCTGTCCGTCCGTCGGTCTCTCTCTCCGTGTGCATGATCGCGTGTCTCGCTGTGAGAAGTCAAAACACCTTTATATTGAAATGTGTTTTATTTTTGTAAAGTATCCAACCTCACTTTGGTCTTCCTGTATGTGATTACCTGCTCAGCCTGAAACAGTCACTCACGTCTCAAGCAAGAAATAGAGGTGATGCTGAAACAATTGTTGGGTCGACGCGGCCGCTGCTCACCCGGTGTGGCCGGGCAGATTGGATAACATGGGCAGCGAAATGAAAATAGCTGTGCTACGCTGCTATACAGTTAAGCGATATACACTTACTTACCCGGTGTGTTTCCACTGTTGCACAGGGGGTGAATAGCTTAGACACTGAGCTCAGAGAAGATCAACTGCCCAATTGCTTTGAAAGGAACCAGTCGAGGTGGACGGTTCCTCTGGTTAGGATCCCTCCTGGACGTTTCCCTGTGAGGCGCGTACTGTAATTGGGATGAGACCAATGGGGCAGACACAAATTCACACGGGAGGGAATTTGATATTGTACTTGTATCCTACAGAATACTTGTATCCTACAGGTAAGCTGGGCTATTTTGTAGAGTGTAGGACTCTGTGACATCTAGTCGTGAGGATGCAGGTTGCAAACAACTAAATGCCCCTTCCCTCAGCCCTCCCTTTCAGAACGTGTAGTAGATCCTTCTACCTTATCTGTTCTGGGCAACTGTAGCAGCATGGCGGGCTCCGTGGAAGAGAACTCGCTTTCCTACAGTATGAGGATATGAAAGGCTCATTCTGATTATACACTAATTAGAAAAAAACATTTCATTTTATATTTCATTTTTGCCAATAGACTCCCCTAAATCCTGCACACTGCTCCTATAAATCCCAATGTTTTATGCATTTCATATGTCTCATTGGATTCAATTTACTGCAACCCAGTGTATACATGAAGATATAGAGCACCTGTTGGTTGGACCACTGCCTCTTTCATTTATTCTTCTGTCTTCATGCATTTCCTAATAACAGTTTTTTTTTTTTTTCTTTTTTTTTTTAATGTCAGCATGAGTTGTGCTATCACACTGAGCAGCCTTCATTTTAGACGGATGGAAAACATCAAGTTATGAGGACTTTTAGCCTTTGTGCAAATAAGCCTTTTAATTAAGACTGTTCAGTTGTTCTCCGAGCTCATATTTGCAGAGGGATGGGGGTGAAATAGAATATGCAAGAAAGAACAACAGAGGCAGAAAAAAAAAGAACTGGATGAGAACAGACCAAGCAGTGCTAAAAGGCACAATGCTCTGTTGCCAAAAATATCAAGCAGCAGCAACAACAGAAAATTACTAAAACATTGTAATAAGTCAAGTTGGGAAAAACAAAAACAAGTGCAATTAGTTTTCTCGAACAAATGTAAAGACCCAAATTATGCAAAACTTAGATTTGTAAACCATAACATTAAAGGAGAATTCCGGTTGATTTCAACACGTAGCTCTGTTTTTTTAAATGTGTAGTACTGTCAATAGCAAAACAAATGAAAAACAACCGTTGCTGTCTACACCTAGTTATCCTCCTGCTAGTGTTAGCACCCAACAGGCTAAAACAGGGCAAGGTTTAAACATGTTTTTAGCCTCTAAACATGTTCAAAATGTCATTACCAGTGCCTAGACATGTGCAGTTATTACTTCCGAGGGAACACAGTGAATTTGACTGCTGTTGATGGGACAGAAAGGCATAAAAGATGTGACAATCAACTAGTAGCACTGGTAATGATATGTTGAGCATGTTCAGAGGCTAAAAACATGTTTAAAATGTGCCCTCTTTAAGCCTGTTGGGTGCTAACGCTTGCAGGAGGATAACACGGTGTAGACAGCACTGATTGTTTTCATTTGTCTCGCTACTGACAAAAAAACAACAACAAAGCTACATGTTGAAATCGACTGGGATTCTCCTTTAAGTTCTCCATCTGGCAAACTGGAGTCAGCTGGATAAAGAAGTTAGGAGGGCTTTCTGACATTAAAACAAATATGTTTTCAAAGAAGACCTAAAGACTGAGCCAGACTGCACGGCAGCAAACAGACTACAATGCTGCCACTTAACTTGAAAAACCAACAACCTGATCCCACCAAATTCTGTGAAATGAACACGGCCACTTAAAAATCTATGATAGGTCCATGAAATAATTCTGTGAAATGAACATGGCCCTTAAAGTACCCATATTATGCTCATTTTCATGTTCATAATTGTATTTTGAGGTTGTACCAGAATAGATATACATGGTTTCATTTTCAAAAAACACCATGTTTTTGTTGTATCATTGCTGCAGATCCTGTTTTTACCCTGTGTGTTTAGGTCTCTGTTTTAGCTACAGAGTGAGACATCTCACTTTATTTAACTACAGAGTGAGACATCTCACTTTATTTAACTACAGAGTGAGACATCTCCCTTATTTTAACTACAGAGTGAGACATCTGACTTGTTTTAGCTACAGAGTGAGACATCTCCCTTATTTCAACTACAGAGTGAGACATCTCCCTTATTTCAACTACAGAGTGAGACATCTGACTTGTTTTAACTACAGAGTGAGACATCTGACTTATTTCAACTACAGAGTGAGACATCTCCCTTATTTCAACTACAGAGTGAGACATCTGACTTGTTTTAACTACAGAGTGAGACATCTGACTTGTTTTAACTACAGAGTGAGACATCTGACTTGTTTTAGCTACAGAATGAGACATCTGACTTATTTTAACTACAGAGTGAGACATCTGACTTGTTTTAACTACAGAGTGAGACATCTGACTTGTTTTAACTACAGAGTGAGACATCTGACTTGTTTTAACTACAGAGTGAGACATCTGACTTGTTTTAGCTACAGAGTGAGACATCTGACTTGTTTTAACTACAGAGTGAGACATCTGACTTGTTTTAACTACAGAGTGAGACATCTGACTTGTTTTAGCTACAGAATGAGACATCTGACTTATTTTAACTACAGAGTGAGACATCTGACTTGTTTTAACTACAGAGTGAGACATCTGACTTGTTTTAACTACAGAGTGAGACATCTGACTTGTTTTAACTACAGAGTGAGACATCTGACTTGTTTTAGCTACAGAGTGAGACATCTGACTTGTTTTAACTACAGAGTGAGACATCTGACTTGTTTTAGCTACAGTGTAGTTAACTACTGTGAAGTATGTGTGTGGCTACGTGCACTGGACTGTGACTGAGGACTGACACACATTGTCAAATCAACATTAAAGCTCTTATCTTACTGTGCAGTGTCATTTCATTTCCTTCTGTGTGTTGACATAGTGCATGTAATCTACTCTACACATAAAGTTGTCTTGCCTCACTTGCTTTGACAAGATTGGATTTCATGTATTTCCCATACGGTGGATATTTCACCCACTAAAATTGACATTTTTAGATGCAGGCGGCAGGTTGGCTGAGTCTTATTTGAAGCTTGGGGAGCTAGTTTCAGAGTCCATTAGAAACAACTTGATCCATATTGGGTATGAGGAAACTAACTTCATATGGAAATTAGAAACGGTCCGATTCCATCTTTTGCTTCCCGATACCGATTCTGATATGTATCGGCCAATTCTGCGTACTCATCCGATGCCAGTGTGTCATATATTTTATTTTGTTTTAACAACTATAGGCTACTATCCCTGTATGAATATATGGAGAGAAAAAAAAGTAATACATTTTGAAATGTCTGTTCTACATTTTTTAACATTATTAAAGATTAGATTTAACATTATTATTTTCATTTTACAGCAGGACAAAAATCTCCCTCAACAACTCAATGGATTGCTACTGTAACCGATTTAAGAATCGTCAAAATGGGAAAATGATTCTCTAAATCGGAAGCAAAATACTTTATGTATTAACGATGTGGATGTCATATGATTTCTATCTTTGTTGTCGGTCTGGCTCAGGTTAAACTCTTTGAAACATGAACAGACACAAACAATGAACGCCATAGAACTTTCTTTTATCATCCAGTTTGACAGTCATATATAATGGAAAAAAGAACATAAATAAACTCTTTTAACGTAGATTTTCTGTAGGGATTTATTACGTGGTATCGGATCGGTGTATAAGCTCCAGTACTAGGCAGTATTGGAGGCGATGCAGATACTGGTGTCTGTCTCAAAACGTCTCTAACGGAAATGAGCTAAAGTACGTACACACACACACAAAGCCTATACACACTCTTACATTCATAATGCATTGACGCGGGTTGGCTCGCCCATCAAAATAAGTCTGTGGCACAGTAACTGAGCTAATAGCAGGGGTGCGGTGAGGGAGGTCTGCACTGTTTAAAGAAATCTGTGTCTTTAAAATACATTTAGGTCAGGGAGTGGAATTGGTTATTATGGCTGCCTTGCTGTTCTTCAATACGAGACTCACAGGGAGACCTGCACTCGGAGCTTTGGAGTCAAACCAATAGTTTGCTTTGAGCACAACGCAACAGCTTTTTGTTGGATTATTCCCAGACACTTGAATGAATACTAAATACGTTTTGTGTATGTTCAATTACAATGAATGATGTGTATGGTTTTGCATTTACGCTGCTGTACTCTTAAACGCATCTGATTCAGTGTTGACTGATTAGTGTGAATTCATGAATAAGTGAAAACAAAAATCCCAACAGTAGACAGTGACAGGATGCAAGTTGCTGGGAGGGCTCTTTTATACTGTACGCAATGGATTATCCATGGTTTAACATTGTGCAAGAATGACTGAAAGCTCACACCGTAAATATGATAACTGCTGGCCTTTATGCGATTTGTATACCGATTTTAATTAGATCCATCAACAGTGCGTGTGCGGTGTCTGATAAATTGGGTCACTATTGTAAAGTAGGCCTTCTTGCTAGTGGCGGATTCACCCTGAGGAGGAATACGCACAGCTGCTGCTGTTGAGACGAGAGGGAAGACTCAGGAACGCAAACACAGAGAGAGGTGGGTGGACTGGATGGAAAATCGTGTTAGTTTGGGTTGTAAAGGCAGATTTCTAAAGACTGTGTTGTTTTCTTATTATTATTTTTTTCACGAGAAAAGTCGAAGCTGGGGCTCGGAATAGAAATTGGCAAGGTTTCTTTTTGCTCCTCCACCCTGGCACCTGTCAGATATATAAATAGTTGTATTGTTTTTGCAGCGAAATGAAAATACAAGCTACTACGTTGCTTGGAACATCTTCTCTGATAAAAGTAAACTGTAGCTGTTGCTGTAGCTCATAGTAGTTTCTGTGGAGAGTAAAAGTCACAGCGATGTCTTTCTTTATGGCTTGGGTAGAGTTCACTTTGAGTTCCACAGTCTGTTTCAGTTATGGGCTGGGGAGTCAGTGCAGCCATGCACGCCTCCTTTCAATGACACCCATGACTCTCAATACGGCAGGATTGCATCTTATTCAAAATGGTCATTTTAAGTGCTAGGCTGTCTGTGCAGAAGTAGCTGCATGTGAACTTATTACATTCATTTCTTTCTCTGTGTTTGGTTGTGTGTGTGTGTGTGTGTGTGTGTGTGTGTGTGTGTGTGTGTGTGTGTGTGTGTGTGTGTACTCAACTGTGGCCTTTCTTGGCTTCGCAAAGCTACTAATCAGTCTCTCTCGTTTCCAAGCCTTCGTCTTCATCTTTCTGAATCTGTGTGTGTGTGTGTGTGTGTGTGTGTGTTTTTCTGTGCATGCGCATACAGCCATCTCCCTTAGACAGCTGCTCCTGAATAAACATTGTTTACTTCCTAATCGAGCAGGGAGAGCACTGAGGACCTGAACTCTCACTGTTACCATGCACGCACGCAAAAGCAATACCACACGCATACATACATACACGCACACACACACTCATGGAGAAAGAGCACACACAGGTATCAGCTTTATTAGCTATAATCAGCTCCATATAATCCTTATGCGCCCATCATGCATTAGGCATCAGATGGATTTTGTTTATGCAGCACTCCATCACTGATGGATTCCACAAAAGGTGGTAAATGGCGCTCCACCCTTAGTGTCATGAATATGCAATGCTCCCAATGTTTTACAGACGCTCACAGAGGAATATGTGGTCGCACTTTAACACACACACACACGCACAAACATATAAATTGGCACACATGCTTAAATACGCACATCCTGGCTGGCGTTGGGGGGCTAGGATGCACTCGGTTCTCCTGCGGGAACAGATGGCCTCAACTCTGGAGGGATGATCACAGGGAGGATGGAGGTCAGGAACCAGCAAGGATGGGGGAGGCTGGAAGGAATGATCAGAGTGGCCTCTTGGCAAGCAAGGAGATGTAAGGAGGTTTAAAATGAGGTTTGATGGTGATCAGAGGGGAGGGCGGGACGTCAAGAGAGGTGAGAAAAGCAAAAGGCAAAGAGCCAGACAATAGAAAAAATTAAAAATAGAGGGACTAGCAGGTAGTAGGAGGAGGAAGGGATGGAGTTATCTACACAGAAGATAAGAGAGATAGAAGTATCAGAGAGGTGAGGAAAAGAAGGATGATGGTCAGAGAGAAAATGGGTACAGGGAGGGACAGAGACAACAGTGAAGGATTGACATGTGGCAGGGGTTAAAAGGAAAGAAGAGCTGTGGACTGAGAGATGAGGGAGAAACTGAAAGAATTAAGGGGGACATGATGAAACAGTGGAGGAAGAAAGGATGGAAGAGGGAGACAGTAGGTGAAAGAAGCCACTCTATCCATCCATTGATGTATCTATGGCAAAAGGAAAGATGTTGTGAATCAACTGTTCATATGAACCAGTCATTCACACATTGTTTATGAATTAGGGCAAAAATGATCACTCGAGAAACTCAAATAATTCAGATACTAAGGATATTTGCCTTGATGCTTTGTTTCATTAAAGGTCCCATGGCATGAAAATGTCACTTTACGAATTTTCTAACATTAATATGAGTTCCCCCAGCCTGCTTATGGTCCCCCAGTGGCTAGAAATGGTGATAGGTATAAACCGAGCCCTGGGTATCCTGCTCCGCCTTTGAGAAAATGAACGCTCAGATGGAATTTTGCCCTTTCTGAAGTCATAAGGGGCACGGTTACCTCCCCTTTCTCGGCTTTGCTCGGCCAGAGAATTTGGCTCACCCATGAGAGAGAGACATTGCGGCTTTCAAACGAGCAAAGTGGCAGTTGTTCAAGGCCACACGGTATTAGAGGACCACTAAGGTCTATATAAAAGAGACTTCAGATACAGTATTAGGGGACCACTAAGGTCTATATAAAAGAGACTTCAGATACAGTATTAGGGGACCACTAAGGTCTATATAAAAGAGACTTCAGATACAGTATTAGGGGACCACTAAGGTCTATATAAAAGAGACTTCAGATACAGTATTAGGGGACCACTAAGGTCTATATAAAAGAGACTTCAGATACAGTATTAGGGGACCACTAAGGTCTATATAAAAGAGACTTCAGATACAGTATTAGGGGACCACTAAGGTCTATATAAAAGAGACTTCAGATACAGTATTAGGGGACCACTAAGGCCTATATAAAAGAGACTTCAGATACAGTTTTAGGGATCCACTTAGGCATATATAAAAGCACCATGTCATGGACCTTTAATGTAACCTTAACGTACCTTAATGTACCGCTAACTGTTCTTCCACACAGATGCTTATTACTCTCCCACAGTAATACAGCGTCGCTCTGCCGTAGAAGATTGTGGACAGCATGTCTGAAGTGGTACATTGCATGATGTGTTGATAAGGAATCCGCTTGACACTGTCTTTGATTTTAAAGGTTTATTATATCAAAGATTTTCAGCATCAATTTACAAACTCTGCAGCAGCTCGGAGAGCGACATAACCCAATGAACACTCTGTCTCTTCACACACCAAGCGTTGTCTATATAGGGTAGCATGGTATGTTAGGTAACCTAGAAAGTTATGGGGGGGAAACGAGTTCATAGACGGGGGCCCCAAAGTTAACATAAAGTTCCTTGAACATACACAGCCACCAATCACAGCTCTCCATGTATCAAAGACCACTCCACTAAGATGTAAATCATTGACCCTCTGCATTAGTGAGTGACAGCACTGCCTGCCAGAACCTGGTTCAAATGTAGAAGTCACAGCGTCATGGTGCAGATTAAAAGATGGAAAAAGATTGTGAAAATTCACCACTTTTTAAGCACCGACCGAACAGCCTGTAAAGTATTGAGTATCGAAAAATGCCTCGTCATTCAATACCCAAGAAGTAAATATAATCTGAGTCAGCGAGTCAGTGAGCCAATGAGCATGCAGCATGCATCTACCCAGATCTAATAATGTGTGTGATTGGCCGTCTAACGTTACACTCAGAGATGGGGCTCACGTAGTAGGAACTAACAAATAAATAAAAAGATTTGGGCCAAAATGTGTAATGTTTTTATTTATTTGTGTTTCATAAAATTGGTATGGAAAAAAGTCATTTTATTTTGACAATTTTTGTGACTTTATTTTGACATTTTTTATCAATTGTTTTTTCTCCAAATGCTATAAAATGGACCAAAACACCCAAATTCAATAAAAGTAGTGAACTGATTATTTATGTAACTTGTGAGGAGCATTACAGGGAACGTCCACATTACTTTTCTGGACAATTTGTTGTCCAGATTTGTTGCCCAAATTTCTGATATAGAAACTTTTTTGAAAATGTAACCCCAGGACAACAGGAGGGTTAATCAAACCAATCATCTGTTTTCACATGTTTCACATCACACGCTTACTATTGCTATTCACCATGAATCAAAGCTATTTCTTATCTGAATACTCAGTTAATTCATGCAGTAGATTAATGGAATACTTGATGCAGCCCTATTATGAAGCCCCCAAACTTACATCAGGTAATAACATATTACAGAGATGTCAAAAATACATCTGTATCCACGTTGAAAAACGTTAATTAGAAGTGTTAATTTGAAGTTCAAGTACACAATGATTATATCATTATAGCATTAATTATATTTTTGAATTTTTTATAACCTTTGATTACATTTTTGTGGAGTTCATAATAAGGCTTCAGCTATCAATTCTTCTAGTAATCAAGTATTACTACAACTTATTCCATAGATTAATCAAGTAATAGTACACATACACAATATCTGTGTCTCCTTTTCTTAAATGCCATGAAATAATATCTGTTGTTAATGGATTTTATTGAATCTTAATTTTCCTAGTTTCTCATTTGATTAACTTCAAGTCACCGCCTTGCTGTCCATCACACAGCCGTGCTGCACCAATGCCCACTCCGACAGGGCGATCACAAATCGGGAACGTTGCACACATTTGACACCAAAATGCACTCGGACCAGCCTACATTCGATTTCCTGATTTATCCATAATCTGATACCGGAGCGTGTTTGTGGCTGTCGTTGCTGTTTCATACGAGTCTCGCAGGAAACCGACAGCCAGACGGAAGCGGGAAAACTTGTCAGCAAGACACCAAATTGACTACTGCAACCTGAGATGTTTTACAATAATTGTTCTGTCACAGCTATTTACAGATGTGTAACTGCAGTGTGAATGTTGAAAATGTGTCTTTAATCCATTCTTCTCTTTTTTTGGCATCGACTGTTGATGAAATAACAGGCCCCGCGGCTGTATCAGAGAGTTATGTACAGAGCAGTTTAGGGGTGGACTGCTAGGTCACTGTCTGGCTTGTGCGCATTGCAGACATGCCGAACCCCTCCTACCACCCACCCACTTACCCAGCCACCTTTTCAGCCGCACTCACTTCCTCTGTGTATCCGTGTCTCTCTCTCTCTCTCTCTCTCTGTCTCTGTCTCTCTCTCTCTCTCTCTCTCTCTCGCTCTCATATATAATGGCCTTAGGGCCCTGCAAACGGACGACCGAGGCTAACGCTCCCCGTGGGATTGAAGCAATTGTAAATGAGGCAGAGGTGAAGATGAGTGGGTGAAACAGGCAGATAAAAGAGATGAGGGATGAAGTGGACGTGTGGTGAGAGTGCCTTAAAAGAGATTGACACATGAGAGAGAAAGAGAGGGAAAGAGAGAGGACCTGAGAATTACTATTTGAGTCAGCTATGATCTTTTTTTTTTTTCCTATTCCTCGTTACCTTTTTATCTTTTTTGCTCTGGCATTTCACCCCTGACTACTCATTATTCTGGTCATTACTTACAAATCACTTTCAATTGTACAGACACATGGCAACGATAGTTAGAAATGGCAAAGATGTGACACCCACTGAATGACTGAATATATTTTGTGTCAATGCATACATGGAAGTGCATACGTTTATATGTGTGTATGTGAGTGTGCGTGTGTATGTGTGTGTATGTGTGTGTATATGTGCATGTGACCTGTGCATGTGTATAATGATTTGGTGATTGGCAGTCCAAAAGATGTCTAGTTGACATGATTTGGTTAACATGTTTGTTTTTTTTACTTTTAAGATAGATAGATAGATAGATAGATAGATAGATAGATAGATAGATAGATAGATAGATAGATAGATAGATAGATAGATAGATAGATAGATAGATAGATAGATAGATAGATAGATAGATAGAAAGATAGTGTTTATTTTTATAAAACCTGTATTTTAAAATCTATGAACACCAAACCAAAAAATCATATTTTCCATCACAATACACTCACCTAAAGGATTATTAGGAACACCTGTTCAATTTCTCATTGATGCAATTATCTAATCAACCAATCACATGGCAGTTGCTTTAATGCATTTAGGGGTGTGGACCTGGTCAAGACCATCTCCTGAACTCCAAACTGAATGTCAGAATGGGAAAGAAAGGTGATTTAAGCAATTTGGAGCGTGGCATGGTTGTTGGTGCCAGACGGGCCGGTCTGAGTATTTCACAATCTGCTCAGTTACTGGGATTTTCACACACAACCATTTCTAGGGTTTGCAAAGAATGATGTGAAAAGGGAAAAACATCCAGTATATGAGGTCAGAGGAGAATGGGCCGACTGATTCAAGCTGATAGAAGAGCAACTTTGACTGAAATAACCACTCGTTACAACCGAGGTATGCAGCAAAGCATTTGTGAAGCCAAAACACGCACAACCTTGCGGAGGATGGATTACAACAGCAGAAGACCCCACCGGGTACCACTCATCTCCACTACAAATAGGAAAAAGAGGCTACAATTTGCAAAAGCTCACCAAAATTGGACAGTTGAAGACTGGAAAAATGTTGCCTGGTCTGATGAGTCTCGATTTCTGTTGAGACATTCAGATGGTAGAGTCAGAATTTGGTGTAAACAGGATGAGAACATGGATCCATCATGCCTTGTTACCACTGTGCAGGCTGGTGGTGGTGGTGTAATGGTGTGGGGGATGTTTTCTTGGCACACTTTAGGCCCCTTAGTGCCAATTGGGCATCGTTTAAATGCCACGGCCTACCTGAGCATTGTTTCTGACCATGTCCATCCCTTTATGGCCACCATGTACCATCCTCTGATGGCTACTTCCAGCAGGATAATGCACCATGTCACAAAGCTTGAATCATTTCAAATTGGTTTCTTGAACATGACAATGAGTTCACTGTACTAAAATGGCCCCCACAGTCACCAGATCTCAACCCAATAGAGCATCTTTGGGATGTGTTGGAATGGGAGCTTCGTGCCCTGGATGTGCATCCCACAAATCTCCATCAACTGCAAGATGCTATCCTATCAATATGGGCCAACATTTCTAAAGAATGCTTTCAGCACCTTGTTGAATCAATGCTACGTAGAGTTAAGGCAGTTCTGAAGGTGAAAGGGGGTCAAACACAGTATTAGTATGGTGTTCCTAATAATCCTGTAGGTGAGTGTAAATAGGGCCACAAGAAACCATGGACCTAAAAAAACCAGGTGAGATAGATAGATAGATAGATAGATAGATAGATAGATAGATAGATAGATAGATAGATAGATAGATAGATAGATAGATAGATAGATAGATAGATAGATAGATAGATAGATAGATAGATAGATAGATAGATAGATAGATAGATAGATAGATAGATAGACTTTTAGTGCTACAGCAGCAATTTGTCAGACATGCAGCACACATGACAGGAATATAATAATATAATTATAATAATAATAGGATAGAAGAAAAATATTCAAAAAACAACGATGTATGATTTATATATATATATATGATGATTATCATATGATTTATATATATATATATATATATATATATATATATATATATATATATATATATTTATATGTGTGTTTGTGTGTGTGTGTGTAAATAGTATATGTGTATTTTAATGGCTAAATATGTATTTCAATTCAACTCATCTTTACTTTTAAATGTGGTTATTAAAACCGCCTGTAAGCACATCATGTCAGTTTAAAACTGAGATAAATATGTTTGAAACCTTTTTTTAAATGTCTAAAAGACATAACTGTGTGGTTTTAGCTATATGGTTATAGTTCAAAAGGCACTTAACAGTAAAACTGCCAGACACGTTAGGGGTACTATAACATATCTGACGCTCAAGAACGTCTATATACAATATTACAAACAACACACTATGTTTCTTAATAAGTGCGCTTTAAAGGTATTTGTATTTTGCTGTTTCTTGTGTTATTCTGCTACCTGTTGTTAACAGTGGCCCCCATTTCCAGTCTTTATGCTAACAAGCTAACTAGCTGCAGGCTGCAGCTTCATATTTTCCGCACAGAGGGGTATCAATATTCTCTTCAAACCCTCAGCAAGAAAGCAAATGAGCATATTCCCAAAAATGTCAAACTACTGCTTCAAGACCTGCTTTACATTTAATTGCCATGATGTAAATGCAGTTCCAGCTTGTAATTAAAAAAAAAAAAAGTAAACCAAATGTATCCCTCTTTTACCATCGGCTTATAGACGACTTTTGGCTTGCAAATCACCGAATCAATGCTTACTTAAAGTGTTAACCAGGTTGTAGTCTTGTCCCTGCTTCTGAGTTATTGTAGTGCAAATGATCTCCGTTAGTCATTTCCTCTGTTTTCTATTTGCTTGTTTCCTTCTGCCTTTTGTTTTTTCCCAGTCTTATTTCAGGTTTAGTAAGTGAGATGGCTTAGTGTGGCCTTGGGCCTGCAACCTGCAATGATGGTAGACAGGAGCCTGTGTGTGTGTGCACGTACACAAACACACACCCACACTGTCTCGTTTGGCCTACTTTTACCCCACTGAGCCCACCCTCAGCAAAATGAGGTAGCATCATCACCTTGGCAATAATCATTTTGAAAAGTAAATGTAGTGCGTGCGTTTGTGCAAGAAGAGTGGCTGCACGTCAGCGCTATAATAATCCCATCCACATCAAGAAAGCCCCGAGGTTGTAGCAGACACAGTGCTGCCAAAGAGTAAAATTCAACAGCCCTAATTGCACTCGTTTCTTAACAAAAAAGAAGAAGAGAATCTTATTGTTTTGGACATACACGGGTGATTCCTGGTATGTGCGATGGAGACAGCGGAGCGAAATACAAAGGCTGGCAGAATGAAACTTGAATTGAAAGGAGAAGAGAGATTGGGGGTCAGTGCTGGAGAAAAAAAGCATCAAACTAATTTTAACAAAATTAACTTTATCTCCATTTGCTATTCAGCTGTGTGTCTTGCAGGAATTCTACTTAAAGTGAAGTCCTGTGGGACTTTTGCTTCACATTTTGCTGGCTAAATATTCATTTTAGTGTTCAGCGGGAAACATTTAGAACGTCTATAAATTGAAGGCGATGCTGTTAAGTGGCCCACATTGTCTATTTCTGCTTCAGTGATTTTGATATAGCAACAGTAATCGGCAAATAAATTCTAGTGGGAACAATGCAATTCATTACTGAAAGGAAGGGAAAAAAAGAGAGGAACTCACATTTAGAAAAACTAGGATTGGCCATCGAGAAGCGGTTCCAAGTTGGAATCGTTTGAAAAATTACAATTACAATTTTTTTTTTAATTGGAATTGCTTGGAAAATTTGGTTTTGAATCCAATTTTCATTTATTTTACACCAAGTTTTGTTTTTCCGTAGCGGGCAGCATACTGACAGCATACATACAGCAAGGTGGCACAGTAACTAGTGCTCTAGTGTGGCTTCATTTTACGCTGACAAAGCCCAGATAAACAGTATATCACCATTGTAGAGTCTCTTACTGCTATAGGCCAGTGAGGTGGGACTAGGGAAGAACTTGCTTGGATGCGTGCCAATAATCAATGTCCACAATCTGCCTGCATTTCACTGCTGTGATCCATTTATAACACACTAATCTAACAATGACACACAAACCTAGCTCTAGCCACACCCCTGTGTAGCCCTGTCTGTTACTTCCCTATACAAAGTCAATGCTCCACGCAGTGCTCACATTTAAAACTGCAGATTAATTAGCATCAACGTGGTGTATGAACAGAATAAAACAAAGTTGTGTAATGGCTCCAACAACCATTGAATCAAAATGAAATCTCTCATCTATGAGATCAGCATGCGAGCCGTTTCAACTCCACCCGTCCTTGAATCAGAATTGCTGAGAACCGGAATCGAAAGGAATTGGAATTTGAAATAAGGGTTGCACAATGAATCGCTATTTTATTGAAATCACATCACAGATTGTGTGTGATACGCAGTATTAGTTAAGGACATAATGTGTGTCAAACTATTCTGAATGATGTGTTGTGGTGCTGCCGAGACATCCCAGCCTTCAGTATACAACAGACTAAAGACACCATTTTTATTTGGTACTTTTTGACAAATTTGGGAGTGATGATGCAAAACTGATCCTTCCCTCCTTGTAATCAATTCAATTATATGTATATAGTGCCAAATCACAACAGTTATCTCATTGCGCCAAGTACTGTGAAAAACTTTCAATATGGTCTACTGATGCCAATAATGTGCCTTTGATACCGGTTCCAAAACAATACTTTTGTTTTTTGATTCCAAATGTATTAAACAGAAAGAAATTACAACAATAAAAAATCTGGCCCAAACCTTTTTTTTTATTGTAGCGTGAGCCCTGTATCTAACTTTCCCTGTGTGTTTCTACAACGTGTAATAACGTGACAGCCAATTACAGACATTATTAGATCTTGGTAGTGGAATGCTATTGAATGAAGAAGTATTCTTCCATACGATACAATAAAGGAGGTTTTTCCTAATTGTTGGGTTTCTGTAAATAACGTCAGAGTACGGTCTAGACCTGCTCTTTTATGAAAAGCGCAATGAGATCACTGTTGTTGTGATTGAATTGAATTAATACTTTCAATTTGTTCGGTGTCTAAAGAGTATTCAGTTCAATCAATATCAGTCAAAATAATCCCAACTAGATATTTTCCTCACATCGTGAATCCCTGATTGGAATAAGAATTGTAAGAAAAACAAAAGGATGCCCAACACTAACCAAAACCCTCCACTCTACCTACATTACCACTCATTATACAATCCAGGCATGAGCCTTTCACCTCTTCGAGCGCAAAATAGGCCACCTTCAGAGCTTCTAAAAACCGCCTGAGGGGCTCCGTGTAAAGACACAAACAACAAATGTGTTATCAGCCATTATCTCCTCGCCTGCCGGCTTCAAAACACTTCCCCCTCAGGGCGAGCCACGCCACAGAGAGAGAGAGATGTGACTTGCTGACCTCTTCCAAAAACACGGAGAGGTGGAAGGTCAAAGGTCAGAGCGTGTCTCTGCGCTCGCACCTCATTGGCCGGGACATGTTGGCTTCCACTGCGCCCCGGGGGCTATGATTTCTATGACCTGATTTGCAGTTAGAGATCCTGCCCCCCACTCACAGTTCCACCCCTCATATCCTGTCTTCCCGCACTTGATCCCCGTTGTTGCCCTCAAGGCAAGCTATGTTTAATTGAATTAGTCATATCCACCTTGCTTTTTTTTGTTGCTTTGCTTTCTCTGCTTCTCTTTTGTCTTAAAACAAAAGGGGGTTTTCGCTTTCACATTGTTTATTCCGCTCATGGAATCAGACAAATTCTATTTGCTATATTTCATTACATACAGTATCTGTGATGGGAAAAGGAGCTGGATGAAGACAATAATCTTATTTCTCAGACGAGTCCACAATCAGAAACAGGTGGACTTTCGGTTAACAGTCAACTTTACAGAGAAAAGAGAAAAAGGGGAGACAAAAAATACAAAAATAAATTTCTGGCACCTTCATAGCGTCACATTTTTTTTGAACTGTAAGATATTGATATTAACCTTTAAGTCATTAACCAAGGGATTCCACAGTTTTCTTACCATGTAGTGCTTCCCCTGCCCTCCGCCAACCTAATTTGCTGCAGCTTGAGCTGTAATAATGCCAGAAGTGTTGCTGCCAAACAATGACATGGGATTTAGTATTTAGATAGTTAGCAGTTGAGCACATTTTTGTTTCGAGATTTTTGTTCTTGAAGAAAAGAAAAAGGGATCAGTCAGTCACAGCGAAGGTGTGTTAACGGAGAGCTTGGCAGGATGCTGTTGGAAGCAAAGAATTGTGATTGCGTGTGTGTGTGTGTGTGTGTGTGTGTACGTATGTGTGTGTGAAAGAGAAAGATACTCATCCACATGTTTGTGTTTACACACTACAATTAACAATTACCTCTCAATCAGGGCATGAGAACACACACACACACACACACACACACCTGGAATGCCTAATCATCTAACAACAAGGAGCCCTTTGTGCTGTGTTATGACTTTGTAGAGCAGCCCACCGCCCCATCACCCAGAGAGGAGATACATCTGAATCAAAGGCTTGCACTCAAGACCTGGATATCACAAGCCAAGCAGGTGAGGTTAGAGGAATACAGACGTGCCCACGGAGCATGTTAGTCAGCTGAGCTCCCTTCTCTTTCCCTCTGCCTCCTTGATCAGCGACGGGCACCGGATGGACAGAAGGATTATTCAGGAGCCATGGAAGAATGTGGAACATGGTTTGCTCAATTTAACACTAACGTGTGTGTATGTGTGTGTGTGTGTGTGTGTGTGTGTGTGTGTGTGTGTATACTATACATACATATATACATATATATACATATATATATATATATATATATATATATATATATATATATATATATATATGCACACACACATATTGTATGTACTCCATATATGTATATATGTGTATTTTATATATACACATGTACATATATATATGTATGTACATTATGTATGAATGTATATATATATACATACATTCATAATACATAAATATATATAAATACATGTGTCTATAAATATACAGTATATCTCGCTCTCTCTCTCTCTCTCTCTCTCTCTATATATATATATATATATATATATATATATATATATATATATATATATATATATATATATATATATATACACAGTATATCAATCCAATCCACTTTATTTCTAAGTGCTGCACAGAAAACTCAAACATACAAAACAATTAATATAAAATATTGTAAAAACAAAATAAGAGCTTCGGGTTTAAAAAATAAATAAAAAATAGATAAAACGAATAAATACTAAAACACAGTAAAACAATAAGAGACATCAGAGCACCACACAACTCACATGGAGTTAAAAGCCAAATGTGTCTTCAGACAAGACTGTTGGGGCTGTTTGGACATGGAGGGGCATATACATACTGTACATACATACATACATGTATATATATATATATATATATATATATATATATATATATATATATATATATATACATTTTTTAAAGACACTGCTAATTGCTGTTATTTTCAAGGAATGACAATAGCATCCTCATTTTGGAAGCAATGTATCTTTTTTTTGTCACTGATCAAGACACTGAAAGTCTGTCTGCACAGCTAGAAGCTTTGAATCAAATCCCTAATAATACATAATCTACAAACCCATCGGTTGTCGTTCTGACAACGATTTAGCCTCTGGAGGCAACGGATCAAATTTCTGGGGTTGCGGTGGAGCCAACAGACTTCTTCTTGGTTCCAGTCCTAGTTTGTCCTTTCTGTATGTGTCTTAGGTCCAGACCACAGTTCAGCCAGTCTCTGAAAAACAGCTCTACATGTCTTCGGCTTTCACTACTGGGAGAAAATACAACAAATTGCTTGTTGAATTTAAAATAAATTGGAGAAAAACATTTCCAGCAGTTTTTTATTGAAGAAATTGAACGTTGGATTGAATATAAAAGGCACCACTGAAAATGGAGTGACAGTTAAATTTTAAAGTGCAGGTTTCTCCTGATATTTTCTTCCAACTTACACAAACAATCTCAGAGTTTCTTCCGTGAAATGTCGCAGCCTGTGGAGATGTGTTCATTGCGCCAGTTGATATTGCGATGAGGATTAAAAAAATAAAATAAATATATATATATATATACACATACATAGTGCAGCCCTACTAAAGTGTTCACAGCCATTCGTTTTTTTCAAGGCAATGCTGTTGCTTGTAGCTTATTAATAACATTCAACCTGTGGAGTAAACTAATTCAATAAAAGTCCATTTGAGCCATAAAAAGGAAGATATGCAGTATGCTGTTCCTGTTCTGTGTATTGACTTGTGAATATATCAGATGAATGAAGCAATAGTTAGAAGCAATAGGCATACTGTCCTTATGGAAGTGTTTCTAGTTATCTTCTAGAGAGATCTTTTCTTGTGAGAACACCTGTGCCAGTTAATCCTAGCGCTCTCTTAGAATAACCTGCTGATGCATCGGGTATTAGGAGACTTTTTTTTATTATCAAAAATGACATGGAACTCTGTTCCCTTCACTAAATTGGATTCTGTGTCACATGTAGAAGTGAAGCCAGGTTTAGCATTAGACAAAGTGCGCAGTATTGCCTTAAGAGCTTTAAGCTTTAATTATCTTTGGATGGAAACTGCAGCTTAAATGTCAACATTTTTAATAACGAGGCGGGACTCTCTCCTCCCTTGATCGAAATGTACCTCCAGAAGAAAGTGATATGAGCAGAGTTGATTAGGCAGTTGGAAGCTGTTTTAGTTTACTAAAGGCACACATATACACACACACACTCACACACACACACACACACACACACACACACACACACACACACTCTGTGAGCTTTTTAGATGCACCATTCATATTTGGTTTAAAGCTGTAATTAAAGGCAATCACTTGCCAATCATACAATCATGGACGCTCTGATTATAATCTCTTTGTGATGTTGAATTCCAACTTCACACAAAAGCAAAATCAATACAAAGCTTTTCAGCAAAGCAGCTCCTCAGAAATGTTAATTGCCAAATCAACTGATTTCAAAGAAGTCGCCAACGGCTTCCAGGATGTGTTTTGGGTTTGTTTGAAATTGGCTATTTGTGTGTGTGTGTGTGTGTGTGTGTGTGCGTCACACAGAAGTAAGATCTCATTTGTCTTTCCTGAAACCAAATCCATTTTGTTAACAAGCTACCTATGAGCGACATAGTCAATGCTTAATCAAACCCTTAATCGCATCGTGTACAGTCTAATATGAACACTTAAACTCTAATGGGACAGAAGAGCACACAGGGAATAATAATCATTTCTGTTACCGGCACATGTGACTCATCGGTAATGGAGTGCAGGTGTTTTCATTGATCATGGCCTACGTTCACAGTGAGACTAAAAGTGTCAGTACGCTTCAACCTAAGTGTTTGTCATATGTTCGAAATGTGTCTGACACACCCTCCCCCGACACCTGTACGACATCTTAATGGAGTGAAAACGCATCTAACATTCCGGAAGTAAAAATCCTACAAGCGTGCCCGCTTAACACAGCGAATACCTGGGTGTGCTGACGTGAGAAAGTATGACGGATGTCGCTCAAACTCCTATTATAGTGTACAAACTAGGGGTGGGAATCACCAGAGGCCCAATATTATCACTTTTAAACATGCAATTTGAAATAATTTTTCTTCCAACTTTGACATCCATTTTTATTATCTCACTTCTATGTCCAAAACACTTCAAAAAGGAATTGATTGTATTATTCTAGTAGTAAAAAGTTCAATTCCCATGTGCAATTCAGATCAATACTGTGCTACTGTGCATTTTCATTTGCATTCTCAGCCTAAAGTATTCTCCTCAAAACAGGTTTCCTTTTTATTTTTAAAGAACTATACCACTTTAACTGTATTTTTTTTTCAAACATACAAAAAAAAAAAAACATATACAGAATATATTTTTTACAAAAGCTCCCGCAACATCAGGCATTCGCAAAATCTTGGAGCGACTGAATAAAGTTGAAAATAAGATGGAAGCAGGTCATGAGCCGTGCAGCCGCCTGTCTATTTCAGCAGAACTCCATTCAAAAAAACAATGAAAATAACAACATGGGTCTAATAACAGACCGAAGGTACGGATACAATTAGATTCACTATCTTTTCTGAATCTGTCAAAGCATCTTCTGTAATTGGTGGAAGAGTCCAATTCTCTTCAAAAACACCACAAAAGTTGTTGGCCTTTCCGCCCAGCCTTTACTGCCCCTCTTAATGATTTTGTGTGATTCTGTGTGATTTTCACATGGTCAGTTTACCCATGTGAAAAATCCACCTTTGTCAAACAGAATGTGAATTCAGTGTAAATTCATGCTCTCAGTACGCTGTATGTCTGTGTGTTAGCGAGAGAAAGCCAGTTTGATGGGGTTTTTTACCGTACAATGTGTGCCAGTTGTTTGTTTTGGCTTTGTATGCTTTTCATTTGTAGCCATATGCATATTTGCATGCCCCTTGCTCTGTGTGTATTGAAGGAAAACAGTTCTTGCAGGTTGGGCTCCAGAAACCAGGATTAACACAAGAACATGGAACAACATGGTGATTTGGTTCACAAAGTAGTAAGCAATTTCACACCTTTTTGCCCGGGTAACCTGAATGCAAGGGAGGGCGAAACAGACACTGTGCCAGCGTGTAATACTTTGTTGTCGAGGTACTTCTTTTCTGGAAAAAAAGCAGATGAGGTAGAGACAGAGAAAGGGTGAAGTAGGATGAATTAGGATGAAGAGAAGTAAGAACAACATGTGTCCAGGAGCTATTTGCTTGTATCGTATTGATTCACCTCATCCTTGTACTAAACCACAATCCATTTGGAGCTCCTTTCCCCGGTACCTGTAAATGAACAATTGGACAGTTTAGGAACACGGTGTGAAAGCTGTCTGTCTGATTGGCTGTGTGGTTGCCGTGGCACAGCCAGACACTGGACTCTGCCAGTGCCAGTGCCAGTGGCCAGTACCAGTGTTACAGCCACAATCAGCTCTGACAGATCAGCTAACAGATGGCCTTCAACGGGCTAGATTCCGCCTCAGAGCTTCCAGAAAGAAATGCAATGACAACTGATGGGAACTTACACATGCAGCCACAAGTACTGATGGCAAAATGGGAAAGGCGAAAACGCAGCACAGGAGGAGATGAGGAGGTGGCTTTGAATGGATTAGGAAAACAGGAGGGAAAGGAAGATCTGGGGTGGGAAGGGAAGGGAGATCAGATGCAGGTGAGCTGAAACAGCAGAATGATGGAGAGAGGTTGAAAGAATGACAAGGGTGATAGAGAAAAATATGATGGAAAAGGCAGACAGAGGGTACAAGAGAAAACAGTAAGAGACAGGCAAACAGAAAGGGTGACTGCAACAAAGAGGAGAGAGAAGTGCAGTACAAGAAAGGAAGAACAGGGAAGAAAGACTGAATATGATGGAGGTCATCTGTCGTCTGGGAGACGGATGATTGACATTTCTGTGGATTGTAAGCTTTCGACAGCAGAATCTGATACTGTCCTCTTAGTTGCAGCCTTCTGCAACTCACATGTCTTAACATGGACAGAAATGTGGCGTTATGTCAATCTGACAAACACGTGTCACTGATTTAGCCTCGTCTTTGGTGATCTTTCTTCTATGTAGGTATGTTTAAAGGCCGTGACACACCAACCCGATAATCGGCCGTCGGACAGTCTGGCGAGGTCGGTGACTCGAGTCTGGTCGGTGTGTTCTGTGCCACCGTCCGTCCGGAGTGGTCCGGAGGGGCCGTCATCCTTCATTTTGGCCAAACTGACATGTTCAGTCGGAAGGCGGGCACAGCCGGCAGTCGGACTCAAATGACCAATCTTTTTCGGGGAATGCAAACCTGGAAACGAGGAGCGGGATGAACGTGACTAGAGTCTCTCAAAATCTGACAAAAACCTTTTAAACTGAGGTTTCTCGATCTGAAATGAAGACAGATTCAGCAGCTGCACGGCCTATTTCTCCTTAAAATGCTTTCAGAAACACGTTTTGGTGAGTAAAATATAGTTAAACATAGTAAAATATGAGATTGTATTTTCATGACAGTCTGGCTTTGAATTTCCGGAGAAACCAGATCCACATGAGTTTGTCCAATGAGCTGCAGGTTTTCATTTTTGAGCGACATTACAGATTAGCGCCGCCTGCTGTTATGGAGACGTATTACATCTGGTCACTTTGGTGTGTTCCGACGCACTTTTTTGAGGGTTAAAATTGTTGATTATCCAATCAAGCTCAATCGTTGTTTGAGTGATCTGATATTGATTACTCCAATCTCAAAATGAAATTCATCCTTTTTGGGGTGAATTCTTAACGTGAATAAACAACTATAACCAACATTAACAATAACCTGGTGCATTGTGAAAAAATAAGTTCTCTGAGAATCTCTTTTATATCCAAGCAAAGTTGGTATTGTAACTGAACATGTCAATAACATAATTGATAAACAATTCGTGATACAAGGCCTGCACGATTCAGGGAAAAATATGAATCACAAATTTGATATCATGATTCTCTGCCACAATTTTATATACTTATTAATATTTATAGCACACATGACTCATGACAAAACAAAACAAAATGACAGTACCACACGTGGATTTTTTTTGGCACCTTTAGAACATCGCTCATCACCCCAAGCCTGTAAACTCAGAGGTTTCATTGAAGAGAAGGGAGAGCGATGAAACCTATGTTATACAGTTAAATTAGGAAACAAATTAATAAATAAGTGGACAGGGGTGAGTCGAGATCAAGATTTTATAAAGATGTGTCATGCAGGCCTAGGCGATGCCCAGCAATATGTATAAACATGGTTTGGGAAACGTATTCCACAGGACGTCATTTTGTGAAAATTGTAACGTATTCTCTCTTAGTCTCTGTTCTTTTACCATTTATCTATCCATTTTCCACCACATATCCAGGTCTGGGTCAAAGTGACAGCAAGATAGCTCAGGTGACCTTTACCCAAGCCACATCCTCCAGCTCCTAATGCAGAATCAAATGGGATGTACTCTATAATCCCTCCAGCATGGTATGGTTCAGCCCCAGGGTGTCTGTACCAAGATACCCCAACAATAAAGTTGTCTGGGGTTATCCCATTCACCATTCAGAATCAGACCTTCTAAGTTTATTACTGTATTGGTCATTTTTCCAACAGTTGATATTTGGTGAAACGGTGCATGATTTCCCTCACAAGGAATATTTATGGCATTATCTCTCTCACTGGGCCGTTTTGGGACTGATTGGTGGGGATTTGCTGTACAAGTACAAGTACACACGCCGATACACTGGTAAGAGACAATGAGATTTCACAATGTATCAGCTAATTTCAATAGCTCACGTTACTGTATTGTGTGAACAGTTAATATTTAATATTGTATGTGGCGTTTTCTTTTATGGAGAAGTCAAATGTTCCACCGAAACAAGTTCCTTCCTGAGACCATTTGACTCCAAGACCATTGTGATTGGTTGAGAGAAATACAAACAAGTCAGAGCGGGGTTTTTTTCCCCCTCTTATTCCAGAATGTATCTATGGAGATAGCTTTGTCAATGCGAGACTTGGAATACATAAATGTCTAATCCTCAAATATGATACTACTCCCATTAACACAATAATAATATCTTTGGGAAAATATATTAATTGACTACTGGTCACAGTTGATATGATGAGTGAATGGAAATAATCCTTATTGCAATCCTAATTTAGATGTAATGTAGATTGAGCATGACAAGCAGACGTAAAGTTAGGAAAAAAAATGTGAAAATGAGAAAATTGTGAAGGCAATCTTAGGCTTTCATCTTTGTCGAAAAGGAATGTGGAATGCGACACTTGGCTGTGCCCTTTATTAGGTTGCATTTGAATTGCATGTGGATGTCCTTCTATCAAAGAGCATCTTAAAGTGCACAGCTCTCATATTTTACAGACTAAATGTAAACAGGCATGTATTGGTGTTTCCATGGAAATGTTAATCTGACAATCTGACAGGAGAAACCAATGATGACATCTAATAACTCTCACAGCCTCTAAATGACATCGACATTTTCATACATACGGTTCAAACAAACGAACCCTAACACACAGACACACACACACAGACACACACACACACACACACACACACACACTGACAGCGTTGTTTCACTGAGGTGTATACATCAGAGCCATCTTTGCTGCATCAGGGCTCGAGGGCTCCCAACAGATCCCTGATATTGAAATTGATTCGTCTAACATTGATTGTACTCTCTGCACCAACTGTATATCCGTGCTACATTATTTGCTATTGTCTCTCACTTACTCGCTCACTTCTCCACCCCCTGTCTAACAGGAAAGTGACTCCCCCACAAAAGCAAATGGTGCCAACAGTCTTGTCTGAAAGAAGAAGCAAAAGAGAAAGCAGAGGGAAAATTGCGATGATCCATAAATCTGTGGGATCAACAAAAGAAAGCGAGAATGTTGCTTTCTTTCTCAAAGGAAACTTTCAGCAAAGAGCTTGTCCCACTCGGCATAGAGCAGACGATGAGCTCCCTCTCATCTCTATTCTTCCCTCTCTCCCCCCATCCTCTTCTCTCTTCCTTACAGTACAATAATTCTAATTATGTTCAGACAACTAAACATGCCAGCTCTAACGACAGCATAGATATGGGGAAATTGGCTAATTTGCACAATAATAAATGTAGGTTTGAGCCCATAGAAAGCCTATTAACATTTAAATGATACAAGGACTTTATCTCTAAAGTGTGTGCTTATCCAGGGTGGCTTTCTGTGTGAATGTGTGGAGAATGATCAAACAGCCATGCGTCTCCCTATATGCCCCGCACTCCTCAGTGCAACACTGACAACCCCGCTGACAGTGCTTTGTAATTGGGGAGAAAAGGGATCTGGGGAAGGTTGGGAGAAGAAGGGGTGGGGTGGAGAATGTGGAGCACGCAGATCAAGATGGTTTGTTGGAGGAGAGGCAACGTCCGGGCCTGCAAAGAGAAGCCAGTGTTGAAGTGCCTCAAACGTGAATGCTATCTAATTTCAAGCAGGGTCCGAAAGTGAAGTTAAGAAAAAAGCAGTCCCATTACATTAAAGTCTATGGGGAAATTATCCTAAGTTTCACTTGAGTTATCATTATGACTTTATGTTCTCAATTGCTAGTTTTCAAGTTTTCGTCAATACAGCATGATGATGATTTTGTGAATTATGGCCCCATTTGTTTTAAAATAGACAATGGGGCGTGGCTATAATGACAGAGGCTTAGCAATGCCAAAGCATGGCACTGTGAACATTAAAATAATATTTGAGAGGGTTCTCACTGCGTGTTCACTTTATCAAAGTTAATTGGAACATTTTGGTTGCCAACACGTTTTGTTCAGCGTTGTTTAGCATTTACCTTGTCAAAGAAAGCTAGCTAGCTAGCTAGCAGTAGCTGGTAACTTAAGGGAAAGTCCAACCAAAATTCCAACCAGCTCTGTGTACATGCAGCTGAACGGTGCCGTTGCCCAGAGGACCACATCACATTCACCCTTAGGCACACTCGGCTGGATGACTCAGATCTTTCCCTCTTTAGAATTTAGCTTAGCACAGCTAAGTTTTGCCCTCTTAGATAGATATATAGATGGACAGATAGATAAACAGACAGACAGACAGAGAGACAGACAGACAGATAAATGGATGGATATTTATTGATCCCAAAAATTGGGAATTTTTGGAAAATTGTGTTACAGCAGCAAAATCAGTCACACAGCACAGAATGTATGTATATATATATATATATATATATATATATATATATATATATATATATATATATATATATATATATATATATATATTAAACACTAGGATAAAATGTACACACATACAATATACAGTACATGAAATAATAATAGGAATAAAATATAAGAACAAATATTTGAATATATACAAAATGGGAATAAAACAATGTGCATACATAAAATGTAAATAAACCAATTGTGCAGGTTAATCCTAATATAGTCACTTCGGGCTCCGAAAATACCAAGATGGTGACAGCCAAAATACAAGCTGGCTTC
This sequence comes from Percina caprodes, assembly GCA_013375575.1. NCBI lineage: Eukaryota > Metazoa > Chordata > Actinopteri > Perciformes > Percidae > Percina > Percina caprodes. Next base: position 2,861,692 of record JABXJD010000062.1, read on the forward strand.
AAAACAGCTTTCCACAAACCAATAGGCGACGTCAACGACGCTACGTCAGCAGCAAACGGAGGTCTATTACATGCCTGCTCAAGATCCACTATATATAATGTATATACACACAAGGATGTTCAAACTTCACACTGAAGATGGATACATTCACACAAAGAGAATACTAATGAAATGCATACCGCAAAGTCAAGATACCCAGGAGACATGTTAGCACGCCATCATTTCTTTTTTGTTGACACACACAAAGACCTGACATGTGTGTACAATAATCATACGTTCTTATTTATCCCGTTATGATGTTCAACATGGTCTCTTATTTTATAGAGCAACAAAGCAATTTATTTTCATGTAAAAAAAAAAGGGCTAAAATACCACCTTCTTCTCCCAGCAGAGACTTACTTCAGTGTTCAATTTGTCCAACCTGACCATGTAATTATGCTCTGCAGTGAATTAATTCTAAAGATACACCTGTAGTGTAAAAGCATTGCCATTTCCTTTGTTATAACTCAGCTGGCCTTTAAGCTGCTGAAATGTGAAGACATACTATAGATTTGAAATGCCACTTATTTTGGGAAGTGACATTAACAAAAAAGACATGTAACAGAAGTAGTATTAGAAGTATATATGTGTATTATTTCTTACTCTTTCAGCGCAGACTTTGCAGTATGTAAGAATGAAAATATGTCTTTTCAGACATGGACTCTCGACAAATGGCTGGCTCTTTGTGCATGAAATGATAGTTACACGACAAATGGACATATACCGACCGAGTATTGGTTCACGTAAAATCAAACGGTGCCAACTTTCGGTACCTGATAGTAAGCCTAAGCTTGTCTGTCCTCTCTGCATGTTAACAGAGAGCAAGAATAAAAGTAGAATGATTATTCAATTTAATAGGTTGTAGGGAGGGTTTGGGAGATGAGAGGGAGGGGTTACTATTTAAACTATTCTGAATAAATGACATAATGTTCTAAGTAAATAGGATAAATAGGTTTTGAATTTTTTTTACAGCTGAAATAATTTGTTTGCCATTACAGAGGTAAAGTATCGTTGGGTACCAGCAACCAAGTTTCAGGTACCGGTATCGAGACTAGTATTGGTTCAGATGCAAAAGGTACCAAACCCTAGTGCTCATTAATAGTAGAGCAGGATGCATATTTAATGAGTGCTGTGTTCTTCCTGTTAAACAACTTTGAGAGTGAGATTGCTATGTATAATAATATGTACTCTTAAAAGCGGGATACCGTTAATTTCTGCAGCAATCAGAAAAATCCTTATTCCCAGAAAACCCACATCGGGAAAAGGAGTTTAGAGGAACCAACGTTCTGGAGCAACATTTCTCCAGGAGAAAAACAAAGTCTTGGAAATGATAGCAATAACTGGTTCTAATGTCCTTTTTACATGTAATTATGCATGACAAACTGTAACAACAGTACTGCAGGATCACAGTAAATATACATCCTTGTATGTCACTGGAGCAATAAAACAATCCTCACTGAATCAATGGGGAACTATTTGGATCACTTATTAAATGGCATTATTATTATTTGGAGTCATTTTTTAAGCATTTTTACTGATTTCAGCTTTTCCAATATGAGAATTTGAAGCTTTTGTCTTATATTTGGGTAATGGACTGTTGTTCAGACAAAAGAAAATATTTGAAGATGTCACCTTTTTTATGATTGGAAATTGGATTTCTTTGGGTCACGGACAGTTGTTTGGACATTGAAATAATTGTTAGTCGTCCTTTTACTGAACATAATTGAATAAACTGACACTGGAGCTGAAATGATTTGATGATTAATCAACGAGATGAGAAAAAAATGGAAACTATTTTGATAACTAATTATCTCTATTTCATTTTTCAAGAAAACATCTACTCCACTCTACTTCTAGCTTCTCATTTTTTCCCTCTCTCATGTAAAAGTTTATTGTGTTAGACATTTTTCACTATTTTTCTTTTGCATTTTCACAGCCCGAACAACTTATGGACTGATTGAATTAAACCATAATGTCAGGGTGTTGGAGGACTAATTGTATGCTTGAATATTTGTGAATGTATGTAGACAACTCTGGGTCAAATGGAGTCAGCACCCGCTGATACATGCAAGTGTTCATCGTGACAAACACACACACACACACACACACACACACACACACACACACACACACACACACACACACACATAACACACACATAACACACACATAACACACACACTCTCTCTCCTCACCCTCTTTTTTTCCTCTGGTGGGAACGCAGTTACCACTTCAACCCTCATTACCATACCAATAGCGATTAGACAGCTAAAGCTAGTTTGTCAAAGGTATTTTAATTACCAATTAGAAAGTTGGCTGCCTGTGCGTGAGCTAGTTAAATATCTTTTTCTCACACACACACACACACACACACACACACACACACACACACACACAAAAATCACAGGTGTATAACCCAGAGCACAAGGTCCCCTGGTGCCGTAGCCTTTGCTGCATGACATTCCCCCTCTCTCTTCCCTTTCATATCTTCATATCTTTATATCTGTCCTGTCAAAAATAAAGGCTGATAAAGCCCAAAGAAAATCTTTAAAAAAACAAACAATGTCCCATTCAGCTCCATATAAATAATTAAGAGTGGAATGTTGACAAGAGGGGACACTTGTTTATTCCAAAAGAATAGCCCCGTCGATTGGCTGTGTAGCAGCGTTAGAGAGATGCTGGAGGAGATGATGGCTCGCCGTGACATTATCTAAATGGCACACTTACAAAAGACGTATAAAACGTACACAAATATTCTTCATGCGCACACTGTGACACACTAAATAACATTCATAAATGATAAACGAAGTGGATAAATACTGTGGTAAATATAAAATATTGATGCGGCTTTGGCAGACGAGGCACATGATGTTCTTATTAAGAGTGTCTGTAGGGGTGTGTGTGTGTGTCTGTGTGTGTGTGTGTGTGTGTGTGTGTGTGTGTGTTTGTGCGTGTGTGTGTGTGTGTTCACAGTTGTCTAAAACCTATGGATTTTTTGGGGTTGTAAGGTGCATCCGACTGGGTGACAAATAGTTCAGCACATTTTGATAAATTATTTCTGCTGATATGAGATCATAAAAAAAGCTTTAGAGTAAATTGCAATGATAAAACCTGAAGCTTTGCAGCTGTGGATATCAACCTGGCAGGTTCCATAAGATTTGCGACTGTGACTGATAATTTGCATCTGCTCCATTGGCCTTTTGCGCCGCCTTTTAAATATATAATGAAAAAATAGATATATTTGTTTTGCTTTGTTCTTGTTGGGGGCAGGACTTAACATAAGGTTATACAGTTGGGGTGGAAATCACCAGACGCCTCCCAATACGATATTATCATGATACTCATGCCACCATACAATATTATTGCGATATACAATATATCAGTATATATATTCTGCAATATATTGCAATTCATACCAACTTCTACTTGTTTTCCCAATTTCAAATAACGTCCCCAAAAATAAACTTTGTCCACATCTGTTGTATCTGAAAAGATTCATTTCTCTGTTTGATCATATCATTTCAATTGTATTGCTGCAAAATGGGACAAACTGACCAACACGTATATAACAAAAGATCGATTCTGTGTATCGATAGTATTGCCATTGAAAATATCGCAATACTATGCTGAATCGACTTTTTCACCCCCACCCCTAGTATACAGTCCAGTGGATTCCATGCTGTGCTGCTCTGGGCCACAGAGTCTGTGGGATGAACACTTCTTAAACAAGAGTTCAGCTCTCCTTGTTATTTCATCCGTGTATTCATGTGAGCAGCTGGAACGGGGTGGCGGCAATCGTAATAAAGACAGATGTGACTGCACAACGGGAGCTAGTAGTCAAACCCTGGGGTCCAGGGTACATGGTATTGGCAACACAGAGCACCAGACAGATAAGCCACGGGAGAAACTCTGTGAGACGCATTTGAAATCTGTGATGGATAGCTGTTGAGAGGATAATAAGTCATATGAAAACCATTACAGTCAAAAATACAAATGCCACAGCGTGAGGCTTCACTTCATTACTCCTGCATTTTTTTATTTTTTTTGCTCTGGAGGTGGTAACAAAAAACAGCAGCACCTTGACACCGTTATATCTATTTACAGAGGAGGTACAAGTGCCATTAAGAGAGACATATGTCAGACAGTGACGGCAACATCATCGTGTGATGTTTTATTATGTTTCTGGTATTTAACTCAGCTTGAATTGTAAATGTTTCGCCACTGGTTCCTGTGCCTGTGTCCAAAACTAAAAACCTGTCCCTGCAGGGGACAGCATGGACATTTTGTCATGTATATTGCATGTTTTGCACTGTTCAAACTCACCTGTGGCAGATTGCCAGCAGTCTAAGTGCTATGACTTGGCATTTCTACATTCCACCTAATTTACATACGGTGTAAGACTTAATTTGACTGCCAGGATTTGAGATCAGTCCAGTAGGGCTGGACTTCACAGGCATCTAAATGTTTTGGCTCAATGTGAGAGCAGGTCCAGAAATAATGAATCTGTATAGGGATACGCAACTAAATACAAGGAGTGAAAAGCCAATTATCAGGTATCAGCTGCGTCAGCGGTTTTTAACTGCCGTTTGTGGAGAAAAAAAAGCAAAACAGGCTTAATATCGCACAATGCTAGGTGTAAAAAATGCTTCAAAATACAAACAACACCAATTATTTTTTTCCTTGGCCCATTGGCTCAACTATTCACCAAGTTGAAGTGTTTCATGCCAACAAACAAAGAGACCAATAGGAACAAAACCACAGCCTGGCTCTCATCGAAATTAAACTGGATAGATTTGAAGAACTCCACTCTACACACTGCCAAAATACTTTCCCTCTAAAATCAGCCATAGATTTTACAATGTGTAACATTGTTAAAATATAAAAATACAACGTGATATTTGTATAGTATATCATTCACTGAATACAGCAACTGTTGATTGTTTTATTCGACCATTTCACTGGCTATAATAATGGCTGTTGCCAATGAATGGCATTATATGTTGCTAATTAACATTAGTTCCTTGAGTTAGCCAAAATGCAAGACGGCTGTCGGCAGAATAACATGCTCATGGCTCCAGGTGCCTGCATTTACATTTGGTTTCCTTGAGTAAGAAGCGAGACAGTCCACTGTGTCCCTTTCTTGTTGTTGAAAAGGACCCACAGCATGGGAACTCTTCTGGCTCTGGACATATGATCTAGATGATGACATCAAGTCATTTTCCAACAGACAGACAGCAAACTGTTAGCTAGGTAGATGTGAATGCCCAACAGCTGGCAGATAGTGAGCATATGTTGGAATCTTCCAGTCAAATTTCAAAGCACTAGCATTGTTTTGAACTTAAAAAGCTCTGAATGTGAGCCCCTGCGATTCAGAGAAATCACTGACCATAAAATCATGTCCACTGCCTGATTGGTCACTCACTCACTTGAGGAATCCTCCCAGTGGTGTTTGCCTTACTGTGGCAGACATGTATCAGTATTACACCGCTTCAGCCCTCTGCCCTGGGGCACACATAACACCACGCAACATAAAAACCAGACAGGGTTGCCCAAATACACACACACACACACACACACACACACACACACACACACACACACACATCAATCTGTATCTTCCCATCCATCTCACTACAGTGTAATCTGCCTTATTTGACCTGAGCTGAGAGGGGTCAACAGGGCGGACAGATGTTTCATGATAATGGTTTATGTGTGTGTGTGTGTGTGTGTGTGTGTTTGTGTTAAAGCCCGACCGATAATATCGGGCCAATATTATCCGCCGATATTAGGCATTTCCTGATCTATTGGTAACTGTACTTAAAATGGCTGATAAAAAATAATATATAAGAAGAATTTATTATGACAAATAAATGATTCTGATAAATGAATATTAAAAATTAAATTAAAAAAAGAAAAAAAAAGACGGTCAACCATGTTATGAGTGTTGCCGTTGCATAGTTTGTCCACCAGAACTCTCTGAGGATTATTTTTTGTTATTTTTTTATTTTATTTTTTTAAATATATCAGCCGATATAGAATATCGGATTTTTAAATAAGCAAATATTTGTAGCGGTATCGGCCTTAAAAATCGGTTGGGCTCTAGTGTGTGTGTGTGTGTGTGTGTGTGTGTGTTTCAGGGGATGATGCTAGTAGGGTGGTTTTAGACCTACTCCCACTAGGGTTTATTTTCTTTGTTTTTTGTCGTTTTCTCTCTCTCTTATTTCACTTCTTCTTTTATGGCTCAAGGTCATGTCAGTTGCAATTAATCCATCCTTCCTCATCGCTGATCCACTGATCTTACATTAAGAAGAGTGCTTTATCTCACTGTGTGTGTGTGTGTGTGTGTGTGTGTGTGTGTGTGTGTGTGTGTGTGTGTGTGTGTGTGTAAATGCAAGATAGTACTTAACCCTGATCTCAATCTCTAGGAGCAGCAGGGGGCATTAAGAGTTATCCCCTAACAATATGACACACATCTATGCAGTCCATTCTACACACACACATTTAGAAAAATATATCAAATACCGCTAAAATCCTGATGGAGGGCCAACCAATTTCCGACTATCACAATGCCTATAAAAAAAAAATCCCCAAGCCAATAACTCCCCCGAGGCTCATAACTCACTCATAACTGTCTTGTACTTCTGTCAGATTCCCGACTTCACTGGCCTGGCTGGATCTCAAATCTCCCACCTGTTCTCTGTAGTGCATGGGCCATACCAGATAGGCAAAACTTATACTAAATTGTTTATAGGGTCAATCTAAGTAAATTAATACAGATAGAGCAGCTTTTTTAAGACATACTGAGTCTCCTCTCATCATTCATCCTCACTTTTTGGCCTCTATTAAAGGGAACACATCCCAAGCATCTCCCTTTTTCCCGCCCTGCTCCCGATGGTATCGGAGGATGAGTGTAGAAAAGCGAGGGAAGCGAAACAAAGAGTTTGATGAAGTTAAAGCAAAGGACCAGGGGGAATCCGGCGACACACTTCTGACACCCAGCCCCCTTGCCGGATGTCCTATATAATGAGTGTTTTGATGAGTGCCCAGCCTGTTTTTAGCCGTGTTTGTTAATTAATCAGTATGCATGCCGTGCCAGCAGATGGCAGTAAGGATAAGGTGCCTCTTGGGAAAGGGGAGGAGAAAAAAAAAAAAAAAACAGCCCCCAGATTGCTAACAGGTGACCTTTGTCACAATATGGCAGTCAGGGCAGGATTTTGCATGTGCGTGCTTGTGTAATAAAGACACAAGCACGTGCTAGTACATGTACACAAACACAGGTCGGAATACCACATGTAATAAACACGGATACAGCACACTAAGTACGCTATAGGGACCATTTTCTCCTGCTCGACCCCAGTGGGACACTTGACTGAACTGGTTTCCAGGGCAGTGTAGAGGGATATTAGTGCTGCTTTGGGGCCCCATCACACAGATGGACGGGGCCCAGCACATATGCTGACAGAACATTCTACGGCTTTCACCACTTCCCTGTGCAGAGCCCCACCCGAGTGCACCGGGGCCCCTGGCGGAATATTAATGTTCCCAATTCAATTTGTAGGAGCCAAAGCTACTTCGTGGATGAGCAGTGTCGACACTTCTGTGTAATGGATGACGAGCATGCAGGGATTGTATGTTGTTGACCTAATAACGAGGAAGGAGTAGAGAATTAAAGACTAGATAAACTATGGCTGCTCTTTCTACCTTACAGTGTATATAATCTCAACCTTTCTATGAAACATTTTATTTATTTTCTGCTGTGTCTTGAGTCCGATGCATAGCCCACCTACCAGGGATACCTTGGTAATACAAAGCACTATGAGTCTTGCACCTTCTCCTGCCATGTCGGCTCCAATCGAGTTTTACAACCATAAACGGTGGTACAAAATCACCCGACTGTGACAAAATGTACTGTTGCTCTCATGCATTAAATTATTAGTTTTTGCCACCTAGGCACAGCTGTAAACACAACATTAACACATAAGGCCCATCACCTAATACAGTTGATACAGTAAACTAGTTAGCAGATATTTGCTGATGTACACACCTAGCAGATATGTGGCAACATTAAAACTGATCTATGAATGCAGGCCCAAGATTTGCTCTCATTTCAGCTCTGTTTTGGTCTCTGCTGACTCCTGAAGGAAATATTTGTGTTTTAGTAGACACACATTGCCAGACCTTCCTGGGGTGCAAGAAAAAGGTGAAAGGTGAAGACCAACTCAGAAACCCAACCACATGTCAGGCTGCGGTAACCAATCAGAACCGGAGTTCAGACTCCTGTACAGTAAACATCACTGCCTATGTGAAACAAGCACTGAACTGCCGGGGTGTGTGTAACAGCTGACTGTTTCACAAGAAAGCACCGTCAATCTGTCTCTTTTATTTCCCTCTTTCTCCGTGACATGAAGCTGCCTTCAAGTGTGGTCGATTAACGATCTGAAGGAAAACAGTGATTGTGAAATAATTAAGTCTACTTGCTACATTGAGGGGTTAAAGAACGCAAATGGGCCATTTCAGTGACACAACCCTCCAAAAAATAGCCAGATCCCCTTTTAAATGCATCCCAAAGGCTAATTTATGGTTCTGTGGAGGTTCCACGCAGAGCTTTCGCCGCGGCCTATGTGAGTGGCCTGAAGTTACTACTTGTGCATTGGTGTGTGCGTCGAACTCTTTAAGAGAATAGCAGGGCTGGCACATGTGTGTGTGGCAGTGCAACGCTACCAAGCCACGGCCGAGTTACATGCGTTGCTGCAACGCGTAGATAGGTTCTTTTTGAGAGGTGCGCGTCCGGCTACGGCATAGGGTCCGTATCGCCATATACCTACGTATGTACCTATGCCGTTGATTTAACACAGAAGCATAAATCAGCTTAAGACAGAACCATACAGTAACGTTACCCACAACAAAGCACATTGAGGGGAACTACAGTGTAGGCCCTACACTATAGTTCCCCTCAACGTGCTTTGTAGGGTGATGATGACTCTCTTAGGGTTTGTCACTACAAGCAACCCCTTTAAATTATACAACTGCACACAATGGTGTCCTTATTGATCCCTTGCTGTCTTTCGCTCTGTGCTGGTGACTTGACTTGTGGCGCTCTCTTGCCTAGCATTCATGTTCAAGCGTGCATTTTATCCGACTGCCTTTCAAGAGCCCAATCAGAGGGCTGAAAAGCGTCTCCCTCACTTTTTTGTGTGGCACAGTGGGAATTAGGGCAGTTCTCGTGGCGCGGTCGTTCACAAAAACACTCAAAATAAAGGGCTGCTTCTTATGGTGAGGACCTAGGGGGCAGTTTAGCCTTATACTATTGACTACAATTTTAGGGTTAAAGTAAAGAAGAATAAAGTAGGAAAATCCTTAAACACATTTGTCGCCCTTTAACACTTTTTAAGTGTTGCTTGTGGAATCACAGTCGTGGATGGATACAGTGCAAAGCACAGGAAAGAGTTCTTCATATAATCCATGCTGCCATAAATAAGCAGAACATATAAATACATTTAGAGGACAAAGATTATCTAGGATGTAGATTGTCATGTTATCCCGAATTACAGACAGAAAGCTGAGGGAGGGAGGGAGGGAGCTAGATAATATTTAGCTTATCCCCATTGTAGAAACGTTAAACTTGGCTAGCCAGCCGGCTCCACTTAATAACAGTTTAGGCTTGGTGTTGCCATGGCGACCAATACTTGATTGCTTGCCCTAATCTTCTTTAATGTGGCTTACCTCTCAACATTTCAGCTTTAGTCTCTCTCCCTCCTCCCTCCCCCTTCCCCTTCTCTCTCTCTCTCTCTCTCTCTCTCTCTCTCCCCCTCCCCCTCTCTCTGCAGGGTTAAGGATGTGATGTAATGTCACAGGACTCGCAGGGACGGGCCATTTCCTGCTCAACTTTTGAGAGTAAGATGGCTTCCAATCATTTAAATGTGCTTTTTAGTGTCCTAGTAACTATCCACTGGCCTCTGTACATCGCCTCACACTGAACATATAGAGGTTAGAAATAGCTTTGAGAAAAAATGCCTATTCTCCATCATACTCCTGTCCACCTCCCTCCATCTCTTGCTCCAGCTTCTTCTGTCTGCACAGACTCCACAGCTCCTTTGAGTCTCCTGCTGTTCTGTCTTTATCCATGTCCACACCGAGACTAACAGGCCCTCGTTGTACAAGGATAAAGTCTTGCACAGTACGTACTTAGCAGTTATCTTGGTCACTTGGACCATACGTTGTACTCCTTAGCACAGGGAGAAAATGCACCAAATACAGCGTCCACTGAGATCAAATTGCAGGTTGTAATATTTCCAATGTTTTGCAATTAAATACAGACAGCAGCGCCTAAAGGTATAATTAAAATGAAATTGAGCCTGCCAATCTTTGCCAGGACCTCAAGATATGAATGCTGAGATATTAAATCGATACTTTTATCTCTGAAAACGCCCATCCAATCTCACAGACACCCTCTAGAACTGATGGATGTGGCAATGTACTTTTCATGCAAATCAATATCTTACCTTATTCAGAATCCCACCTAGAAAAAAAAGAGCCATCACATTGGCATAATATCTGTGTATGGCTGCCTAACCAAATCTATCATACATACATAATCAATACAATCAGTACAACAGGTTACGTCCATCCCGAATGCCTACGTCAATTTGTTAATTTGGACGTGGATTGTATCCACATTTGTCATATTTTTAAAGCTACTTCAATCAAAAGGTGTTCCACACTCTGATAAATTAGCCTGTTCAAGCAGAATAGGTCTTGGCTTGTTGGTGTTGAAAAATGTGAATGTGCTGCAGTTATCCATTAGAAAGACTGTACTGTTGATAACATTGTGCTCCTCGAGCTGCTCATTTCCTTGGATCTTTTTCTTTTTAAAGATCAGAGATTTCCCTAAACACCCCATCAAAGACATATCCAGTCTTTATCTATGCTTGCAAAGAAAATTCCAATAGTAGGTAGGATGTTTGTGCTATCCAACGTATTATGAATATTTATCCAGGGGGACGTGGTTCACACAGCACACTGAGAAGTGAAGATAGAAGATAGGTTTTGTATTCTGAAGACAAGACCAAACTTTGTCCAAGAAAATGATCAATAGCCTTGGGTTCAAAGGTCATCTGGAACTTGGAAAAAGTATTTGAGAAATCCAACACTAAGGTCTGTTTAGCGGCTGGTGTGTTGATTACATCACATGATCAGTCTAAGGACTTCCAAATATAGCCTGACCGAAAAAGGACATTTGTTGTTCATTGAAATTTGACAGTTTAAAAAAATGTATACAGTATATGATAGTAATATTTTGACTGATATTACTTTAGGCAAGGCTGCTTTATTTGTATAGCACATTTCAGCAACAATTCAAAGTGCTTTACATAAAACATTAAAGAGCAGTTAAAAATGATTACAAAATTAAAAACGGATGAAATACGAGAACCCAACTTACAGTGCAGTATAAGAAATTAACAATTATTTAAAGAAGAGCAACATCATAAAGAAAGGTCTTCAATCTGCAGTTTTCTGGGCGTTTGTTCCAGATATGTGGAACATAAAAACTGAACGCTGTCCCCCCCCCCCCTCGTTTAGATCTGACTAGCTCCTTTTGCAGAGCCCATAAGTTATGTATGGGGTGTGAAGACTATTTCAAACAATATATAAAAAAAGTGTGTATTGGAAATAGTTACCAACCCTGCCTTTAAGGTACCCAGGAAATCCAGAGTTCTCACCAAAACACAATTTGAATTTACTGTGGAATCGTGGAATAATGCTCATTAATTATGCCCTTGTAGCCGAGCTGCACCAATCAAATAGGTGTATCTGATATAGGCGGGGCCAGAGGCCAGCTGAATAGATGATGACAGTTTGATCTACTAGTTAGCTCTGCTGGTTGCTAAGCGTATGGGGCTCTGGATATGTCACCCCGTGCGTTGTTGTGATTGGTCCTAGTGTTATCCAATTGTGTGCAGTGAGATTTTTAAATGCACGCTTGCTGCCGCCCCTCAAGATGAGCAACTTTCATTACTCGATGCCAGACCCTTCATCTTCCAGATTTGGGTCTTGAGTTCAAGGCTACCTTTAAGGTGCATAGTAAGAACACGTAAGAGTGTGTGAGACTTTTAGAATAAGGCACACCTTTGAGGTGGATGGAATTTCGCTGCAAAGGAGAAGTGCTACATAACACAGATTCAGTCAGATTTGTGAACAATATTTGAGGGAAATAGGCCTTTTGGGTATATAAAAAGTCTTACATCTTTGAGTTTAGCTCATGAAACATGGGGGCAAAAACAACAGTGTTTTTTTAGCATTTATAATTTTGGTCAGTGTAGTTGCATGCACAAAGGCAACAATTGAGTGTAGTCAGATGGGTGCTTTTTGCCACACGCGCACACACACACACACACACACCCACACACACACACACACACACACACACACACACACACAAACACAAACACACACCCACATACACAGCAGCTGTGAGCCTGGCAGAAGTGTTAGCCCAGCTGGCAATGTGTGCATCTCAATGGCATACCGGGATTCTGTTGAAATTATAGATGTGCCAACAGATGTTTGGCAGCGATGTTATGGGTGTGTCACACTTTCTGTTTGTCTGCTTGTGTGTGTGTGCATGTGCCAGCGCAGACTTGTATGCACAGTTACATTTGCTTGTGTGTATTTTAACAAATGTGTTTGGTTGTTCTTTGTGTGTGTGTGTTTGTGTGTGTGTGTGTGTGTGTGTGTGTGTGTGTGTGTGTGTGTGTGTGTGTGTGTGTGTAAGCCCATGAAGATGGATTAGACTGAGGAATTAAGAATTTATGTGAGTGGTTGAACACAAGCAGCCACCAGTGGTTCTCTTTGCAATTTTGATACCGCATTGAAACAGGAAGCAAGTGGCGCCTTTGGTGGAAAAAACTAGAAGGAGGGATTAAAAGAAAGGAGGAAAAGATGATCAGGGTATGAAAAAAGGCAGCGGACACAAGGTGAAAGAGAGACTTTGACAGAGGGGTTTTGGGTGAGGAAAATGGAGGGAGTAAAGTGGCACACGGGAGTGGAGGGGTAGAATCAGAATGCAGAAGGAATTAGAGGGACAGGTTATATAATTCCATTGTGTGTGTGTGTGTGTGTTTTTTCTGAAAGAGTACAAGGGTAGCAAAAAGGATGAGGTTGAGTCTGGATAAGGAAGACATAGATGAAGACTGAGCCATGTCAGAAAGGGAGTCATTTAAATGCCAAGAGACAGTACAACAAGGGGGATACGGCGGGGGGGGGGGGCATTCAAGTGAATTCAAGAACTCCCTAACAGCTGCTTCCCATGGGGCAAATCGGATGGCAACATTTTACCACTGTACGCTGGTTTGTAACCTTGTAATTGTTAAAACCATTATCCTCAGAACAATCATTATAGCACCAAACCACCCACTGGCATCTGGTCTTCTAATCAAATCAGCGGCACACTTTTCACCTCGCTGCTATCACTCACTTCCAGCATGCACTGACAAAACTGACAGGCACAGCAAAGCACAGCAGGGAGGGAGGGAGGGAGGGAGGGAAAAAAAAGGGCAAGACTTGATGGAAGATATGAGAGTAAAATAAAAAGATAGGGTGTGTTTGTGGGGGTGGGAGGTGCTGTACAATCCAAAAGGGAAGGATGGAGAGGTTGGATCAGAAGGAGGGAGCACGCGGGAAGAGATGTGGGTGGAAAAGGAAAAGGAAGGATCAGAAATAACACGAGTGCGAAGGGAGACGAGCGAGCAAAAAGGAGGAGAAGTAACATTTGCAAGCGGAGCTGGGGACGTGATTGAGTTCAAATGAGCTTTACAACACGTCGGGGCGCCGAGGAACGTTGGAACAGCAGAGGGCTGGAAGGAAAGGGAAAGACAAGAAAGAGAAGAGAGAGAGAGAGATGAAGTGAGAACGAGAGAACTGACAAAGAATCCGAGAGAGGGTGAACGAGAGGAGCCGAAGGAGATAGACACTATTGTCATAATTAAAGCCGAGGATGAGGTCACTGCCGGGGACACGGTGCGACTTTAATAGCCCAGAGATTTGGCCGCCGTCCCATCGGCCCTTTAACTCTGCATTAAGCTGATTACCCCCACATTTAACCAAAAATCAACGCCCACTCTCCCGTTCTCGTCTAATATCACTTTGACTAAAGCACAGTTTGGGATGTGGTGGGGGGGCGTGGGGGTTAAGAGAGGAACGGAGAGGGAGAGAGCAGAGGTTGTCAGCTTGAAATCCATTCCATTTGTGTGCTTTTACCACACAGTGGAAGCCAGTGTTGGGTTGAGCATTTTTCAGTACAGCTCTGCTATTGTTTTGTTCTTTTAAATATGCTATTTAAATATAGTTTTTCAGAGTGCTACAAGTGGGCCACTCTAATTATACATAGTGTGAGTGTGTATGTGTGTGTGTGAGCACACATTGTTTCCTGAGATGACTTGTTGAACCACTCTGTGGAAGGGTTAGGTGCACTAGGTTTTAATACCAATAATTGCAGCTTTTGGTGAATGAGTCATTGTTTTAATGCAGCTGTGGTTAACATCACAATCATCGAAATGATTCTCTGCGTGTTTATTTGAAAGCGGCAGATGAGAGCAGCTCCACACACACACACACACACACACACACACACACACACACACACACACACACAAACACACTAACAGGCACACAATGCTCATTGTCTGTCTCACGTACACATCCAGTAGCCTGGGGGACAACTTCTGACCCCAATCATCTTTATTAATCAAAGCGATTAGGAAATTGAAGTGGTGACTGTGGAAGCACTGCGTTGCAATTACTAAACAACACGTGTCCAAGGTAACCACATGTTTTGCAAAAATCAAACCAGGACTGAAATAAGGGGTTAGGGTTACCTCCCATTTCTCTGCTTTGCCCGCCCAGAGAATTTAGCCCACCCATGAGAGAGAGACATCATGGCTTTCAAACGAGCAAAGTGGCAGTTGGTCAAGGCCACACCCTCAATTTTGGGAAAGAGACCTCAGATACATTATTAGGGGACCACTAAGGTCTATATAAAAGAGACTTCAGATACAGTATTAGGGGACCACTAAGGCCTATGTAAAAGAGACTTCAGATACAGTATAC